>JAVJIX010000119.1:1575000-1837500 GCA_036785185.1 Paratrypauchen microcephalus | reverse complement strand
CGGCACTGCCACATCCCGGGACGCGACGCACACCAACCCCTTGGAGAAGTGCGCGACATGTGCACCCCTCATCGTGGACAAATCCGTGACAGAGCAGCACGACCGGCGTGAGGCCGCACGTACACCGGGGCTGCGACTCCCGGACCGCGTCCTCTCAGCCCGAGCCACAAACCAGCCGCACGAAACCAGCAAAGAGCGGCACATGGTGGTTTAATCCTGGTTTAGACCTGGTCTAGTCCTGGTTTAGTCCAGGTCCAGTCCAGGTTTAGACCTGGTTTAGTTCTGGTCTAGACCTGGTTTAGTCCACGTTTAGTCCCGGTCTGGTCCTGGTCTAGTCCCGGTCTAGTCCCCGTCCCCCCTGCATCCCCCATCTATCAATCAGCAAAGGTCTACAGTCTCTTAGCCAATCAGGACGCAGAACACAATGTTACACTATAAAAAAAATAAAATAAATGTTTAAATCAGTGAACCGCGATAGAGCGAGGGACCACTGTAACAGGGAAAAGGGTGAAAACGAAAAGTTGAAAATAAACCAAAAATCAGTTTTTTAAAAAATCAAAAAATTTAAATATTAATTAATTTAAAAAATGTTGAAACATGTGAAGTTGAAACATGTATTATGTTTCAACATTTTAAAAATGTTGAAACATAATAATGACCGAAAGGACGAGATCGCGGGTACAAGCAGCCGAAATTAGTTTCCTTAGAGCTCATTCACACGGGAGGGGCTCTGAGTAGAGCCGCTGCTCCTCCAGGTCGAGAGGAGCAGCTGAGGTGGCTCGGGCGTCTGTTCCGGACGCCTCCTGGACGCCTTGGGGTCCCCCCGGAGGAGCTGGAGGAAGTGTCTGGGGTGAAGGAAGTCTGGGAATACTAAATACAAAACCGAGTAGTGTTTTTTTATGTGTTTTCTTCTTCTTCCCACTCCTTTAGCGGCAAATGTTTTTGTGGGGTTTTTTTGTGTTTTTTGTTTTTTTTTGTTTGTTATTTCTGTTTTTGCACTTTTAAAAGAATGTAAATTGCTTACTTGCCCAAAATAAATAAATAATAAATAAATAAATGCATACTTTTTACTTTTACCTAAAGGTGCACTGTGTACCTTATGGTGGAGGGTTTTTCTGAAATGTCCCAGTGTGGCATTAAACATCCATCTCGCATTTTCTCAATAACTTGGGTTTTTATTGGCTTAAAAACTCACATTCTTACTCTGAGTGGGCTCGCCTTTCCGCACACCTGATGTGAAACTTGGCCCTGTGGCGTCACCTGCCGTCTCCATAGAGATAAATAAACGTAATGCCGTACCGTGAAACATTCCGGGCAACATCTCCAACGGTTAGAAGCTGGCGATGGACCTTAAGGATGGACTTTAAGTTAAATTTTTGGAAGCAGTACTTGTACTTTTGCCTATTTTTTTCAAAAAACACGCTTAAGTGATTGATAAAATACTGTATGTGCTTGATTTGCTTGATAATTGTAATACTGAGAGATGATATGGGAGATGATATTTTTAATTTGGCTTATTACCTTTATAATAGAGTTTGTTTTTATATCGATATAGAATAAAGACGTAATAGGCCTGCTCTGAAAAATGTCACGTTAAACTAGTCAATTTACTTTCATTTTTATTCACATTTCTTATTTACATCGACTCGCACTTTATTTAAAAAGCGCATTTTAGCCATTTAACTGCACTTTTACTGGAGCACACGTTTGCAGTACTCTGTCCACCACTGTATAAACCAGGCATGGGCAAACTACGGCCCGGGGGCCATATGCAGCCCGTTAAGCTTCTTAATCCGGCCCGCTGAACTTGAAGATATTATGTGAAAAGTCTCTCAGTCGTCCAGGTAGAATCCATGATAAAAGGAGAAGTTCAATTTGTCAACTGGACAAAGTTTGTTTGGTTGAAAACGTTTCGCCGCTCATCCGAGAGGCTTCGTCAGTTCTGGTTAGAGTGCTGGTAAGACACTTGCTTATATCTCGCTGCAGGGAGGAGCTAACTAGCTAACTACTTTCTGAAACTATCTCATTGGTTTCCGTCTTTTGTTTCTCTGGCGTCTAGATAACGATCCCTATTCATCCCTACGACTGTTTTTCACACCTCTGGCCCTGACCTGGCTAGCCCTATTGTTCCCCTGTTTGTTTGATCTAGGCTTAAAGGGACAGTGTGTAGGATTCGTGGCGCATAGGTGGATGGTAGTTATTGCACGTTCTGTTTTAGCTATGGCAGACCTCGAGGGTCACCCGGGCGCGACGTAGCGCCGAGATCGCGCGTGCCCGCGCACGAACCGCACACCGCTGTATAAATAAAACGCCGTCCCGTTTTGTTTTTTTTTTCTTTTCTCATTAAAACACACATTCCCGATCATGTACCATGACACTCTACACATCAAATGAAACCTTACAGTCTCCTCTTTTTGACTATGCAATTCATTTCCCTGCACAACAATCACTCCCCGAGCACATGGGGCTTTTATACGGAAAAGCACAAAACGAGGTTAGCTTACCTTAGAATGCTTTGCACAGGTCAAACTCTGTATTTCACCATAAACTTGCTCTCAATTTGTCCGTAAGGATCCAGCAAATAAAATCCAGTAAAACAATTTAGTCCAAAACACGTGTTAGATTCATTACGACGTCTGATCCGGCAGCATGCTTCTTTACACAGGCTCCCCCCTTCCCCCTCCCCTTCCCCTTCTCTCCTTCTGTCCTTCACTCCCAAACGCAGCGCGGCTAAGCAGCTGTTAGCAGGAGCCGAGGCGAAGGCGGAGCCCAAATGTCCTTCTGCGGCTCTCGTATTCAAAATGGCTGCCTCTGCATGGGGAAGATCCCCCTTTTATGTGACTATATCTAAGTCCAAAAGAATACTTTGATTTCATGATGGAAGTGAAAAGGCTTGGAAAACACTGTATTTTTGAATGGGTATCTTCAATTTCAGTAATTAACGGGTAAAAATCTTACACACTGTCCCTTTAAAGTTTTAATGTTTTAATTTCCCTGCATTTCTGGCGTTTTCCAATAGGTGGCGCACTACATACATTGACCTTTGTTGAGGTGAGGTGTTTTGCTCCACGTTTGTGCTTTACTCTTTAACCCCTCAGCCTCTTGTAAAGATGAGCGGAGCTAAGAAAAGAAAAGTGGACAGAGAATGTCGAGTGTTTAATAAGGAGTGGACAAGTAAATATTTTTTCACCGAATACTTATCAGCTGCTGTATGCCTGATATAAGAGACTGTAGCGGTTTTTAAAGAATATA
Source organism: Paratrypauchen microcephalus (assembly GCA_036785185.1). Taxonomy (NCBI): domain Eukaryota; kingdom Metazoa; phylum Chordata; class Actinopteri; order Gobiiformes; family Gobiidae; genus Paratrypauchen; species Paratrypauchen microcephalus. The sequence continues at coordinate 1,834,248 of JAVJIX010000119.1, read as the reverse complement.
ATATCAGCTGTCACTTTGCCACAAAACATGCTAACTATGCTAACAAGCAGTCAACGAAAGAACGAAAGAACCTGAAGGAGAACAGAACTTTCAGTGCTTTAAAATAGTGACTTTTAGTAATAAAAAAAAGCTGTATTTTATTAATAAAATGTTCTGTGTTTTAATAGCTAAATACCATGAAACTTGAAAGATGTACATTTTGTTGTAATGCTTTTGTTCATTTTTTATTGAAATAAAGCACATATTTTCTACATATGCCATGTTATTTTTAGTGTTTTTACCAAAACACTAAATCCACCTGCTCCTGGTCCGGCCCTTCTGTTAAATTTTAGAACCCTTTATGGCCCATGAGTCAAAAAGTTTGCCCACCCCTGGATAAACTATAAGAACAGTAACAAGTACTTTAAAATATACTTTATAATATAATATGTACAGGTTCGATGCTTTTAAGGTTCCAGAGTTCTTTCCAAGTTTACAAATAGGCTATATATCCTCCTGGGACCTGAAGGGAAAAAAGTGTCTAAATTATTATTATTATTATTTTAATTTTTAATAATCTCAAGATTCAAGATTGTTTATTTGTCATATGCAGAATCAACACAGGGTCAACAATGCAATGAAATGTTTAGGATCAGAAGAACCGTTGACTCGCTAAGATAGTCAAGAAGTACTAATAACAGCAGTAATAGTACATGGTAAAAAAGTGTTGCAAAAGTGCAGGGGAAGAAGTAAACAATATAATAAACAATATAATAAACAATAAAATAAAATATGTAATAAAATGTAATAAAAAATACAAGGTACAATGTACAAGGTGCAGGTAGGATTAAATCAAGATCAAATAAGGTGTAAGTATTTCACAGATTGCACATAATATGGTGGTGTAGGTGTTGCATGTGGATTTTGTATTGCACATAGTATGGTATAAATATTGCACATAGGTTATTGCACAGATTATTGCACATGTAACAGTAATTTACAGTGAGGTAGTGACAGACATGATATATTCATACAGAGCAGCAGCAGTAAACATATTCTGCATAATGAAAGGTAGTTTAGTGCAGTATTATTGAGAGTTCAGTATTTAGAGTATTACCCAGAGTTCAGTAGTCTGACACTTGGGGGTAATATTTGTCTTTGAGTCTTTTTGTGCGTGCTGCAGGCTCCTGTATCGTCTACCAGAGGGTAGCAGACGGAAGAGTCCTTGTGCCGGATGAGTATGGTCCTTAGTGATGCTGCGTGCCTTACGCAGACCCCTGCTGTGGTAAATGTCCTGGATGGAGGGGAGACTGCTGCCAGTGATGTCCTCTGCCGCTCGCACCACCCTCTGTAGTGCTTTGTGGTTCCCATACCACACTGTGATGCAGCCCGTCAGCAGGCTCTCGATGGTGCACCTGTAGAAGTTTGTGAGGATGCTGGTGTTCATACCAAACTTCCTCAACTTCCTCAGGAATTAGAGTCTTTGTCAGGCTTTCTTAACCACAGTGTATGTATGTAGTGTCCAGGACAGATCCTCAGTGATCTGGAGGTAAATGAACACTTTAGCATTCATAATGTTGTAAAATGTCCTCTGTAATGGACTGTAATAGTGTTAAATCCATGTGAAGTTAACAACCCCACAAAAACATATATATATATATCCTCCTGACTACCCATAGTTCATATTTGTCCTCGCTAGTGGACATTTCTTTTCTAAAATATTTCCAACCCCCTGCACATTACCTAACCAACTCCTTCTGTAATCTAAAGAGGACATTCAGAGCTTTCAAATGAGACCAAACTTATAAGGGTGGAGCTTTGAAAAGACCCTCCTCCTTCTCAAGGAAAATGTCTGCCATCAATACAGCCACATTTTATGGAAAAAAGAACAGTAAGTGGTATACCTTTTTTTTAAGCAAATTTTTGATAAAAGTTGCATTGTTATATTTTTTATGAATGTCTAATTAACACATTAAAACCATGTTTGAAGTAAAGTAACAATATTTTACAATGAAATTTGAGTGTTTAACACATGTCCTACGAAGTGGACATTTGGAGTCATGTATTTATTTTTTCAAATTTGAAGGAATTGGTTCTAGGTCAGAAGCAGAGAGAATATTTCTACAAATTGTGGGAGAAAACTCAGATATTGAGTTGTCTGATGATGATGACCAAGATCCACTGTTTGAGGGAGAGGCAGAGGAATCAGAGAGCTCTGAGGATGAGGTTGAAACAGGACAAGCAGAGGAAGAAGAGTCAGTGTCCAGTCGCCGTCCACTCTGGAGCAAGACTACAATGTACATCTTGACTTTGTCCTCTCTTAGTATTATGTATTTTACAATGTATTTTATATATTTATTTCATTCAAATAATTTTGAAAAAAAAAAAAAAAACTATTCAGAATAATTCAGTTTTGTAATAGTTTACTATAACAATGAGTGTAATCTTTAAAATGAAAAGACTGACTTTTTTTTTTATTGTTTTCCTTAAGATTCAACCCCCAACTGGATGATGTTCCAATTATTCTAAGCAGTGATGCCACAACACGCCAAAACTGGACCCCACTTTGTTATTTTGAACAGTACATTGATGACTCTGTGTTTGAAAAAATGGCAATGTGCACAAACCAACGTCAAGTCCTTAATTCTGGAACATCACTAAACACTACCCCTGAAGAGTTGAAGACTTTCTTTGGGTGCTCCATCTACATGGCCTGTTTGGGTTATCCAAACATTCAAATGTATTGGGCTTCAAAGACCAGAGTTCAAATAGTAGCAGAATCCATGACCAGAAATCGGTTCTACAAACTTAGGAGTTCTATTAAGCTTGTCATTGATCTTGATGTGTCTGAGGAGGAAAAAGAAAGAGACATTTTGTGGAAGGTTAGGCCAATTCTGGATAAAGTGAGGCAGGGATGTCTGAGACAGCCTAGAACAGGCAAAATGTCAATCGATGAGCAAATGATTCCATTTACTGGCCGCTGTCCAATTCGCCAACATGTACCAGGAAAACCACATCCAACTGGCTTGAAGGTGTTTGTTCTGGCTACACCAAGCGGGATTATTTTAGACTTTGTTGTCTACCAGGGGAAGACCACTTTCAATGTCACTGCAGGACAGGGCATTGGAGAACAAGCAGTTCTTCATTTGGCTGAGTCTGTTCCCAGAAGTTCTCACCTGTTCTTTGACAGGTACTTCACTACAGTCAAACTTCTAGACATCCTGGCAGAGAAAGGGCTTGCAGGCACTGGGACTATAATGAAAAACAGAATCCCCAGGGATTGCAAAATAATAGAAGATCGGGCTATCAAAAAGAAAGGAAGAGGAGCAACTGAGATGGTGGTCAGAAGAAGTCCTGAACTTGCGATCATTAAATGGTTTGACAACAAGCCAGTGGTTATGTGCTCCTCTGCCTACGGCATTGAGCCTCAGGACTTATGCAGAAGATGGTCCAAGAAAGAAAAAAGGTTTGTCCAAGTTTCAAGACCAGTGTCAATTGCTGAGTACAACAACAACATGGGTGGTGTGGATCTTGCTGACAGGATGCTTAGTTTCTACAAGATGGCCTCTCGTACTCGGAAATGGACAGTCCGAGTAATTTTCCACTTCTTTGATGTCGCAATCAGCAATGCATGGCTACAATACAAAGCAGACTGTCAGCTTCTGGGCAAGAAACCACTGAAGTTCCTGGATTTCAAACTTGTTCTTGGTGAGTCAATGATAAGTCAAGCCCAAGGAGGAATCTTGGATGAGAGTGAAGAGAGTGATGGTGACTACACCCCTCCACGTCAAAAGTGGAAACCTCAGCCAAACAAAGCCCTGAGACACTATGGAGCGCTACATCTCGCAAAAATGGTGGATGAACCACATGCATCAAGGTGTCGTAGATCTGGCTGTAACAGCAAAACCTACGTGATGTGCACTAAGTGCCAAATTTTTCTGTGTGTTTCAAAAAAGGGGAATTGCTTCCTCAAATATCACACAAAGTAAACAAGAAAAAGTTCAAAGTTCAATGTTCCAAAATAAATGCACTACAGATCTGTATTGAGGTTGCTGAGGGACATAAATCCCAAGTTCACTTACTGTCTATGGAGTTGAATTGTATGGAAATTGTTAAATTTGTACGTCAATAAAGTTCCGATGTACACTACAGTGGATATGCTGTATTTTTCTAATAAAAACTTGAAAAAGAAAAAAAAAGTTTTCAGTGTAGTCATTGTCCTCTAAATAACTGGGGAAACTAAAAAAATAAAAAATTGGAATACATTTTTTTCTCTGGTAGTCAGGAGGATATATATATATATATATATATATATATACTGTATATATATATATATATATATATATATATATATATATATATATATATATATATATATATATATATATATATATATATATATATATATATATATATATATATATATATATATATATATATATATATATATATATATATATATATATATATATATATATATAACTTTTTATTTTTGTATTTATTATTGAAGTATTTATTTATTTCTATATTTATTTATTTATTTATTTATTTATTTATATACAGTATATTTATTTATTTTTATTTTATTATTATTGTTATTATTATTATTATTATTATTATTATTATTATTATTATTATTATTATTATTATTATGTTATTTTATTTTTTTAATCATAGTGCAGAACAGACAGAGTGGTTAACACAATGTTCACTCTAAAGGACACAATGGGGTCTCAGGAGGATACTGAATGTAATTTTATGTCATTTGTAATTTGTAATATAATTTGTATTTCATTTTAAGTGCAGCAGAACACTGAGTCGACACAAAACCTCTGAAACCTTCTTATGAGGATGAGGCCGGTGTGGGTCACTTGTGCCACTAGAGGGCAGCAGTGACCCATCGCTCTGCTCGCCTGCATCAGCCATGATACAGCAGTTTTTAGTTTTTTTGTTTTTTCCCTCAATCTCTCCGACACTAAAGCCTAAATTTCAGCACTAATTCCAAAACTTTCCACTCAGGGAATAACAGGCTACTCGGTTCATCTTGGCACAACGTTATGTCTATTTAGACTGAGACAAACTTTATTGATCCACAAGAGAAATTATTTGGATATAGTACCTCACTTATCAAATATAATATATAACAGAGGGTAAAAAAAATAGAGGGAATAGCAAAAAAAGATAGCAAGAGACCGGTGTCAAATGAGATAATAAAAAGGAAAGAAAATAGAAAAAAAATTAAATAAGTGTAGAATAGAATAGAATAGAATGCCTTTTATTTCACTATTCATATGTACAAATTACATCATACAATGAGACTGAAAGCATCTCACTTCAGTGCAGATATTTAAAGGAAAAGTAACGCTTTTTTTACAATCTGAGCCTTATTTCGGTAATAAAACAAGTTGTTTTACTCACCCGTAGCACTTTGGTGTCATATGGAGCATTTCCGGAGATGTTTTAGATTAGCGTTAGGCTAACGCCATTAGCCTAGCGCGACTTATAGCCATAGCTCGGGGCATTCCCCGAGCATGTAATATGCCCCATGCGGGCTCCAAATAACACAAACTTTAGCACTTTTCAAATCATAGAAGCTCGATGTCTTAGTCTACGATTTCGTTTGGTCAAAAGTGGCCTGTAATCCGAGATTTAGCCATAGTTTCGAGTAGATGAGGACGCCAGTGCGCATGTGCGGACTGTGCTCTCAGCTCCCGGGACCCAAACATGGAACGCAAAGCTGTAAATTATGGATAAATCTCGGATTACAGGCCACTTTTGATTCAAACAAAATCGTAGACTAAGACATCGAGCTTCTATGATTTGAAAAGTGCTAAAGTTTGTGTTATTTGGAGCCCGCACGGGGCATATTACATGCTCGGGGAATGCCCCGGGCTATAAGTTGCGCTAGGCTAACGGCGTTAGCCTAACGCTAATCTAAAACATCTCCGGAAATGCTCCATATGACACCAAAGTGCTATGGGTGAGTAAAACAACTTGTTTTATTACTGAAATAAGGCTCAAATTGTAAAAAACTTTACTTTTCCTTTAAGTAGGATATTTACAACACAGTATAGGAGAAAAAATTGTGCAAAAAAGTCAAAATAAAATTGTGCAAGAATAATTTTGCGCAAAAAGGTCCTATACAAGCTGGTACTACACATTAGTTATGTTATTGCAAGTCTTCCTCAGATATATTGTATGTATAATCAAATCACAGCTATATACAGGTTTAAGATAAGATAAGATAAGATAAGACTTTATTGATCTCACACAGGAGAAATTCACTTGCCACAGTAGCTCCAGGACAGTTTAGTGCAAGAGAAAGTTTGAGCCAGAAAGTGCAGCAGGCAAAAACAGAAAAGAAAATAAGTAATAATAAAATAAAGTAATAATAATAAGAAACAGTAACTAGGAGAGTATTGAAAAACAATATTTCCTGTCTGGACTCTACAGTGGAGTTATACAGTCTGATGGAGGTGGGGATGAAGGATCTGTGGTAGCGCTCCTTGTTGCACTGGGGGTGGCTCAGTCGGCTGCTGAAGGAGCTGCTCAGCTCCTCTACAGTCCGGTGCAGAGGGAGAATGTCAGAGTTAGATCACAGATTCAATACTGCCACAGTATTACTAAAAGAACCACCAGGCTGAAGTTTTACTTGTCGGCAAAGGGGAACAGAGAGACTGACCACATCAATGTCTCCCAACAATGGGACTGCCGCTTCAGCTTTATTAAGTTAATCACATGACGCACAGATCGCATAAATCATGGGAACACAGTTTGTGACTGAAACAAGATATGAGGAATCAGGGACTTATCTTTCTGGAACACATTTTATCATAAGTGCTGATGTCATATTGATATCATAGTATGTGGGTCAGACCAACAATGTTCTTACAGCTGATTTCCATATCCTGTTTCACAAATCTAACCATGTCAAGGATGTTAGACATTAAGAACAAGATTGCAATAATAAGTTTAACATAATATAATATAATAACCATAATTTCCTTAACAGTGAGAGGTGTCGTCCATGATGGACGTAAGTTTGTCCAGTACCCTCCTCTCAGCCACCTCCTCTACAGAGTCCAGAGGACAGATTGAGTCTCTTCCTGTCCCGCTCGGGGCCCAGCAGACGACAGCGTAGAGGAGAGCAGAGGCCATCACAGAGTCATAAAAAGTCTTGAGCAGAGGCCTGCACACTCCAAAGGACCTCAGTCTCCTCAGGAGGTGGAGGCGACTTTGGCCCTTCTTGTACAGGGCGTCAGTGTTGTGGGACCAGTCCAGTTTATTGTTGAGGTGAACACCCAGCTACTTAAAACTGTCCACAGTCTCTATGTATGATTTAGTGTGATTGTTTTTAATTGTGCTTTCATTCATTCATTCATCTTCTTCCGCTTTTTCCATTTTCTGGGTCGAGGGGGCAGCAGTCCAAGCAACGTTCTGCTGCCCAGAACACAATGCACCAGCCCCCATGAATCCTCCCGCAGGTGGTGGGTCCACAGGAGGACGGCTCACGTCACAGCAGGCCTTGGTGTATCTTCTGCCATGGGGGCTACCAGTGTCCATAGACACTGGGGGCGAGGTGGGGTTAAGTGTCTTGCCCAAGGACACAACGGCAGCGCTCATCTGTGGGATCACACGCGGTCAACCCGTCAAGAGCGGGATTCGAACTGCCAATCCCTGGATCACTAGAGAAATGCTCTACCAACTGAGCTACTGCCGCCCCATAATTGTGCTTATTGATTGTTTTGTTCAGTGTCCTCAACTGAAAAGTGCATTTACTTAAAATAAAATCAAATAAAATGAGCACTCTTCCCCTTCACACTTTCCTAATTGTGGGAAACTCGAGATGGTGCAACACTGAACAAACATTGTCTGAGATCAACAGTACAATATCACACTGTTTCTCCCAGTGTCATCAACCAATCAGGACCCACCTCGTCATCTTGAGTTGGCTCTGGTCAGAACTGTTGTGCAAACAAAAAGCACAACACTGATAATGTGCAGGAGTGTGAGGGCTGACTGTCCTTTTCCGGCTCACTTGAATCCTCTCCAGGTGATGTAATGTTGATCATGTTGTGCTGTTGGTGCCAGACCTGTGCTTGTTCTGTGGTTGCACCATCTACAGTTTCTCAAATGAGTAAAGTCCCAGTTTTAGAGCAGTACATAACCATGAGTGTGTGTGTTAGTATGTGAGCAGAACCATGCAGCTGTTCGGCTGGTGTGTGCCTCTGTTGGCCTCCATCCTCCTGCAGTCGTTGAGTGCAGCGGCTCCTCCGACAAACAACTGCACTGAGCTGACCCGGCCTCTACCGCAGGGCCACCTACAGCAGGTACTCTCCAACATACAACACGCTGCCAATACTGCTGTACTCATGGCAAATTGAGGGGTATTGATTTCACTGGGTTTGCACTTTACCATTTCGCATTTTACAACTACGTATGCGGATGCTCCAAACACACTTTTGTTGTTCTTTCTTGTGCAATGACAATAAATAATTGAAATCCCGAAATCTTGAAGTCAGCGTGAATGGGTTTGTGAACAGCCTGTGGGTTTCAGGTCCTGGGCGCATGGATTCTGATTGAAGCCTATGGAGACGATATCTTCAACCTGAAGAACATCGGCAGTGAGTGGATGAAGATCAACACCACTGCAGAAGCTGAGATTATGAGAGTGGTACAAGGGATGAGATACAAGGGGCAAAAGTATGCTTATTTTGTTTTAAGTAAAGACGCTTTTCATTTAAAGTGCCTATGCCAGATTGGATCATTTGATAAAACACCGCTCCTCCCCCCTCACTCTCCCCTTTAGGTCGTTTTCACACCTTGTTTGGTTTGTTTAAAATGAACCAGAGTTCGTTTGCTCCTTTGATTTGGACTTTTTGTTCTGGTATGAATAAAAACCAAAAATCTCGATCCGGAGCAAACAAGCGAACCGAGACCACCTAAGGTCGTTTTCACACCAGGAAAGTCCGATAGTTCACTTACTTTGGTCCGGACCAAATTTTTATTAATTTATTTTGGTGCGGTTCGCTTTCACACTGCAGTTTTTCCTCAAGTGAACCAACATCTATAAACAAACCCACGTGTGCTGAGGTCGTTCAGTCATTGGACAGAAATGAGCCCTGTCGGTGTCCAAACGCGAAAGGAGGAGAATCATGGTGTTACGTGCTGTTTTCAATCTAACCTTAGCGATATGGTTTGCTCAGTTTTTATAGTTCGCACAAATGTTTGAGCAGCATCGTGAGGTTTACACTATTTTACAATCAATTTACAAACGACGAAGACACAGGACAAGACGACTACGGAGGACAGAACTCATGTGTGCATCAAGTTCTGACTCTTGCTCTTCACACAAAACGTAAGTAAGCCTCGTTTCGTTTCGTTTGGTCAGCCTCGGTTTCCCATAATGCTCGACATACGACGGGAGCTCGTTAAGTACAAAAAGCCAACTTGTGTCGGATCGAGTCCGGTCTGCATTCTCACCTCAAACGAACCGCACCAGAGTTCCAATGGAACCGTGCAGAGACCGAGCTTTTTAGGTGGTCTCAGTTCGCTTGTTTGCTCCGGATCGAGATTTTTGGTTTTTATTCACACCAGAACAAAAGGTCCGAATCAAAGGAGCAAACGAACTAGAGCTGGGAATATTAACGCGTTAATCGTGATTAATCGCGATAGAGTTTTAATCGCGAACAATTTTTTTAATCGCGATCAGAGTTTGCCAGCATTTTCCGCAATTCTACCATCCATATGCAGCTCATTTGGTTGTATTAATTAAACTCATTGTCGGTTAAACGCGCTATTTTGAGTTTGCTCGTATTTTGTTCCTTCTACGCATCCGTAGGCAGCTCGAGCGGGCTTCAATCATTTATTTACAATTTCTCAAAGTAAGCACTATTACTGGTTCATTGTTACTTTTTCCTTTCTCTGCACTTTTTTGAAATAAAAAAAATGGTGAGAAATACTTTGCATTGTGAGTTTAACTTTAGATTCGAACGGTCTTACTGCAAGATATCAATTTTAAACATGCAAAATAAATCACGATTAATCGCGATTAACTATGAAATTTCTGAGATTAGTTGCGATCAAGAAAATTAATCGTTTGACAGCCCTAAAACGAACCAAACAAGGCAGGTGTGAAAATGACCTAAAAAGCTCAGTCTTGGCACGGTTCCATTCGAACTCTGGTGCGGTTCGTTTGAGGTGAGAATGCAGACCGGACTCGATCCGACATAAGTTGGCTTTTTGTACTTAACGAGCTCCCGTCGTATGTCGAGCATTATGAGAAACCGAGGCTTATGAAACTAAATGAAACTAAACTAAACTAAACTTACGAGGCTTACTTACGTTTTGCGTGAAGAGCAAGAGTCAGAACTTGATGCGCACATGAGCGCTGTCCTCCGTAGCCGTTTGTAAATTGATTGTAAAATAGTGTAAACCTCACGATGCTGCTCAAACATTTGTGCGAACTGTAAAAACTGAGCAAACCATATCGCTAAGGCTAGAGTGAAAACAGTAACACCATGATTCTGCTCCTTCCGGGTTTGGACACGGCTCATTTCTGTCCAGTGGCTGAGCGACCTCAGCACACGTGGTTTTGTTTATAAATGTTGGTTCACTTGGGGAAAACCGCACCAGTGAACCGCACCAAAATAAAACATTTTTTTAACAAATTTGGTCCGGACCAAAGCAAGTGAACTATGGGACTTTCCTGGTGTGAAAACGACCTAAGTCCTCCAGGTACTGCCCAGTTTAGCAGCTCTGTCTGAAATGTGGTTGTGGGCGGAGTGTAAGAGTTTAATCCCAACTTTAATCCATGAACCTGAAGAGTGCGTATTATAATTGTGTCCTTGTGCAAGACACTTCACCCACCTTGGCTATGTATGACGTATAATTTGTGAAGCTGAATCAGAATCAGAAAGACTTTTATTGCCATTGTCAAGTGAACACAATTCACAAAACTAGGAACTTGTCTCGGTGATAAGGTGCGAACATAAAACACTAAATAATAATAGTAATAACTAGAATATGGACACTAAACAATAATAATAACTAAAATAAGGTTCAGAACAGTAGTGCAAACATGACCTAATTAAAGTGACGAGGTCAGAAGGTCAGAGAGGTTGTTTACAGGTGGTATTAGAGGTGTTATGATGAATAATAAACTGTTTCTTTTCTGTGTGTTTAGGGAAAAATACTGTGGCCTTTTCCGAGACGCTGAAGTGTCTCTGGTGAATAGCTCTGCTCTGCAGCTAGAGGGTAGGTCCCCCCACACGGTGCCCCTTCAGTCCCAGGGCCCCGAGGCCAGGCACAGTGTCTCCACAGTCACGTTATAATACATTTGATTTATACAGTGGTCCCTCGCTCTATCGCGCTTCACTGTTCGCGGCCTCGCTGTTTCGCGGATGATTTTTTTTTTTTTTTTTTTAATAGCGTAACTTTTTTTTATAGTGTAACATTGTGTTCTGCGTCCTGATTGGCTAAGAGACTGTAGACCTTTGCTGATTGATAGATGGGGGACGCGGGGGGGGACCAGACCAGGACTAGACCAGGACTAGACCAGGACTAAACCAGGTCGAGACCAGGTCTAAACCAGGTCTAAACCTGGACTGGACCTGGACTAAACCAGGACTAGACCAGGACTAGACCAGGACTAAACGTTGACTAAACCAGGTCTAAACCAGGTCCAAACCTGGACTGGACCTGGACTAAACCAGGACTGGACCAGGTCTAAACCAGGATTAAACCACCATGTGCTGCTCTTTGCTGGTTTCGTGCGGCTGGTTTGTGGCTCGGGCGCCGTGGTTCGATCTCGTGCTTGCAGCCCCGGTGTACGCGCGGCCTCGCGCCGGTCGTGCTGCTCTGTCACGGATTTTACCACGATGACGGGTGCACGTGTCGCGCACTTCTCCAAGGGGTTGGTGCGCGTCGCGTCCTGGGATGTGGCAGTGCCGGCACATGAGTCACTGGATTCCTGCGGATCCAGTGACTCATGTCTCCGCTCCCCTCGCGCGTCCGGCGGGGCTCCCGGCGGAGCCCCCACGCTTCACTATTAATACATTTTGTTGAAAATCTACAAAAGTTTGAGTGTTTAAACGAGAGAGAAATGTGAGAAAAGGTGAATTCCAGTCTGAGAAAAGTGTAGAATGTGTGTGGTGAGGCATTTACAGCCTTAAAGCCCCAGTGTGTAGGATTCGTGGCGCATAGGTGGATGGTGCTATTGCACTTTCTGTTTTAGCTACAGCAGACCTCGAGGGTCACCCGGGCGCGCACGAGCCACGCGCCGCTACTGTATAAATAAAACGCGGTCCCGTTTTTTTTTTTTCTTTTCTCATGAAAACACACATTCCCGTGTACCATGACACTCTACACATCAAATGAAACCTTACAGTCTCCTCTTTTTGACTATGCAATTCATTTCCCTGCAAAACAATCACTCCCCGAGCACATGGGGCTTTTATACGGAAAAGCACAAAACGAGGTTAGCTTACCTTAGAATGCTTTGCACAGGTCAAACTCTGTATTTCACCATAAACTTGCTCTCAATTTGTCCGTAAGGATCCAGCGAATAAAATCCAGTAAAACAATTTAGTCCAAAACACGTGTTAGATCCATTACGACGTCTGATCCGGCAGCATGCTTGTGTTGTTTACCCAAAACCACGAGCCTTGCCGAAGGCGAAGGCGGAGCTCAAATGTCCTTCTGCGGCTCTCGTATTCAAAATGGCTGCCTCTGCATGGGGAAGATCCCCCTTTTATGTGACTATATCTAAGTCCAAAAGAATACTTTGATTTCATGATGGAAGTGAAAAGGCTTGGAAAACAATGTATTTTTGAATGGGTATCTTCAATTTCAGTAATTAACGGGTAAAAATCTTACACACTGTCCCTTTAAAACATGTAGAATAATTGTAAAATATAAAGTTGTCCTACTTCGCAGATTTCTCTTATTGCGGGTTATTTCTGGAACCTAACCCCCGCGATAAACGAGGGATTACTGTATAGCACTTTTCTAAACACTCAAAGACGCTTTAAAGCTATGCAGACGCCCACATGCCACTATCTAGAGCAAAACACAAACATTCTCAAATGTGCGTTTATTTACAGAGCAATGAAATACGGCGCCACCTTTTTAGTTCAAATTCAGGTGTCTGTAAAAATGGACAGAATATGAATAACGAACTGTAAAGCGCCTTTGAGTGTCCCGAAAAGCGCTATATAAAAGTGATGCACTATATTATATGAATTGTAAATATTGTTTGGAATGTTTGGTTTGTTTCTTTTGTCATACGTATAATAGTTAACATATGTGTTTTTTACAGTGGACCGCTTCACCTTCTTCAATTTCCTGCAGACCTCCTGCTCTGAGTGTTTGGTGATCCACAGAAACAGCTCTGACTGCTCTTTTGAGCTCATCTCCCTGTACGGTGAGTGTGTAAGCTGCAGCACAGTGGAGTGTCTCTGAGTCGTATATTGTCATAGTACAGGGCTTTGCAACAAGTGCAATCTGATATGAACATACACTCAACAAAAATATAAACGCAACACTTTTGTTTTTGCTCCCATTTTTCCTGAGATGGACCCAAAGATCCAAAATTCACTCCAGATACACAACACTACCATTTCTCTCAAACATTGTTCACAAATCTGTCCAAATGTGTGACAGCGAGCACCTCTGCCCCGCCGAGACAATCCACCCCACCTCACAGGTGCGCCACATCAAGATGCCGATCTGACATCATGACCAGTGCACAGGTGCGCCCCAGACTGCCCACAATAAAAGGCCACCCTGAAATGTGCATTTTTTTTTTTTTTTTGCTTTATTGGGGGTCTGGGGACTCAGAACCAGTCAGTATCTGGTGTGACCACCATTTGCCTCATGCAGTGCAACACATCTTCTTTACATAGAGTTTATCAGATTGTCAGTTGTGGCCTGTGGAATGTTGGTCCACTCCTCTTCAAAGGCTGTTATGGACGAAGAACACAGGTGCATTTTATTGATGGCATTTTGAATGCACAGAGATACCGTGATGAGATCCTGAGGCCCATTGTTGTGCCATACATCCATGAACATCACCTCATGTTTCAGCAAGATAATGCACGGCCCCATGTTGCAAGGATCTGTACACAATTCTTGGAAGCTGAAAATGTCCCAGTTCTTGCATGGCCAGCATACTCACCAGACATGTCACCCATTGAGCATGTTTGGGATGTGCTTGACCGGCGTATACGACAGCGTGTACCAGCTCCCACTAATATCCAGCAACTTCGCACAGCCATTGAAGAGGAGTGGACCAACATTCCACAGGCCACAATTGACAATCTGATAAACTCTATGCGAAGAAGATGTGTTGCACTGCATGAGGCAAATGGTGGTCACACCAGATACTGACTGGTTCTGAGTCCCCAGACCCCCAATAAAGCAAAAAAAATGCACATTTCAGGGTGGCCTTTTATTGTGGGCAGTCTAAGGCACACCTGTGCACTGGTCATGATGTCGGATCGGCATCTTGATGTGGCGCACCTGTGAGGTGGGGTGGATTGTCTCGGCGGGGCAGAGGTGCTCGCTGTCACACATTTGGACAGATTTGTGAACAATGTTTGAGAGAAATGGTAGTGTTGTGTATCTGGAGTGAATTTTGGATCTTTGGGTCCGTCTCAGGAAAAATGGGAGCAAAAACAAAAGTGTTGCGTTTATATTTTTGTTGAGTATATATAATACTTGGTACAGTTATTTGTATTCCATTTATGTAATTAGACTTTGTTGCAGTGTCAGATGGAGGGCAGTACACATGTTGATATGTGTAGTAGGGATGGGACCAGATCTTGGGAGATCAATTTGTCACCAGACAAACAGGAAAATCTATCTCGCAAGATTATCCTCCATCTTTACATTTAGCATGTTCATGGAAGGGTTACGCACCTCGCTGAAGCTCTGGAAAGTTGCGCATTTTTGAGTAACTGTAGATAAAAGACCCCTTCACATAGACACGTGAAACTCACATATTCAGACCAAGAACACTTTAAACTCTGTCCCAGTTTTTATTTCAGAGTGATGCGATCAATATTGACGTAAATAATCAGTGCTAAACTTGGTTTAAAAAAATCACAAAATAATATGATATACACTGTTAAAGGGACAGTGTGTGAGATTTTTACCCGTTAATTACTGAAATTGAAGATACCCATTCAAAAATACATTGTTTTCCAAGCCTTTTCACTTCCATCATGAAATCAAAGTATTCTTTTGGACTTAGATATAGTCACATAAAAGGGGGATCTTCCCCATGCAGAGGCAGCCATTTTGAATACGAGAGCCGCAGAAGGACATTTGGGCTCCGCCTTCGGCAAGACTCGTGGTTTTGGGTAAACAACGACAAGCATGCTGCCGGATCAGACGTCGTAATGGATCTAACACGTGTTTTGGACTAAATTGTTTTACTGGATTTTATTCGCTGGATCCTTACGGACAAATTGAGACCAAGTTTATGGTGAAATACAGAGTTTGACCTGTGCAAAGCATTCTAAGGTAAGCTAACCTCATTTTGTGCTTTTCTGTATAAAAGCCCCATGTGCTCGGGGAGTGATTGTTGTGCCGGGAAATGAATTGCATAGTCAAAAAGAGGAGACTGTAAGGTTTTATTTGATGTGTAGAGTGTCATGGTACATGATCGGGAATGTGTGTTTTCATGAGAAAAGAAAAAAAAAACAGTGAACGGGACCGCGTTTTATTTATACCGTAGCGGCACGCGTTTCTTGCGCGGGTACGCGAGCTGTCCGCGTTACGGCGAGCCCAGATGACCCTCGAGGTCTGCTGTAGCTAAAACAGGAAGTGCCATAGCCACTATCCACCTATGCGCCACGAATCCTACACACTGGACCTTTAACTCAAAATGCTTTTTAATCTCTTGTGTGGGCCTCACGTACTTGTACGCATGTTTGACAACGTCATAGCGCACTCCTCATGAGAGGACGGACAGTGTCTTGTGGGACATCACTGAACTCCTGTAGCACCTGAGGAGCAACCTGATGACGTCTGATAGACCCAAACATAATGTCCCAGAGGTTTTCTACGAGCCTTGCCGAAGGCGGAGCCCAAATGTCCTTCTGCGGCTCTCGTATTCAAAATGGCTGCCTCTGCATGGGGAAGATCCCCCTTTTATGTGACTATATCTAAGTCCAAAAGAATACTTTGATTTCATGATGGAAGTGAAAAGGCTTGGAAAACACTGTATTTTTGAATGGGTATCTTCAATTTCAGTAATTAACGGGTAAAAATCTTACACACTGTCCCTTTAAAAAAAAATGGCAAAATGGAGCCTGCAACATCATTATTTCACTTTGATTTTCAGGGTAAAATTAAACCCTCTGTAGGCTGAAAGTTTTATTTCCATTAAAAGAGGTGGCATCCTTTTGCACTGTCCATATTTGTATAGATATTCATCAACTACCGCACCTATTTGTAGTTTCAAAGTCATTTTATTGTAGTTAGCGCCCCCTTCAGGCACATATAGGCAGTGTCCACCAGCGTCTGACCAGAACTGAAGAAGCAGCTTGGATGAGCTGCGAAACATGTTCGACCAAATAAACTTTTGTCCAGTTGACAAATTGAGTTTCTCCTTTTGCCGTGGATTCTACCTGGACGACTGAGGGATTCTACACGAATCTGTTCATATTATTAAATCATTTTAGATTCATAACATGGTTTACAATGTTTACAAAATGCAGAATAAACATGTGTTAAAAATAATCAGTCTGTATGTAAGTCTTTTGTCCTGACTATACTGCAGCGAGGACCCAGAGTGTTGGTGTGTCTGAACGAGAGATGTTCAGGAGACAAGCGTCCTGTCTGAACTTCCCACAGCCACCTGCAGACTCCTACAAGTACGACACTGGAGAAGGTGAGGTTTAATCAGGGTTTTACATCATTTAAACCAGGGGTCGGCAACCCGCGGCTCCGGAGCCTCATGCAGCTCTTTGATCCCTCTGATGTGGCTCAGTACAGTGGTCCCTCGTTTATCATGGGGTTTACGTTGTAGAAATAACCCACAATAGGCTAAATGTGTGAAGTAGTCAGTTTTATATTGTGTGTATAAATATGTGTGTATTTCACAGTTCCTCTGACCGAGGCGCCTGGCGCCGCTGCGCTGTGGCGGGTTTTGTTGGGGAGAAAACTTGCAAACATACAGCACTTCAGAGCAGTGACGGACTGGGATCATCGGCCCTGACAATTTACACCTACAAGCAGCCCCGTAGTCTGTGGAACGGGGGGGAGGGGTTCTACAGCTCTTCACCAAACACAGAACTGTAGTGAGAACGCATCCGTGCGCTCTCAGGACTGGTTCAGCCGCCTGGACTCCAGGTTCCACCAGTTCATTATGCGTAAACATTGCCGCTACTTCCCGATGCGCATTGACCACCCGGAGAAGTGAGCGCGCGGACACGTGGTCAAATCTGTAATAGAGCACGGCCTCGGCCCTTCTGGCATGTGCCCAAATGCCAGACCTCTCAGTCTTCAGAGTCACACTGCTCCTGATCCAACATTTAAATAAATTTGTCAAACTGAACACATTCTGTACAGGAGACACGGAGGAGAATGACTGACAAAGACAAAGGTCTACAGTCCTTTAGCCAATCAGGACGCAGAACACAATACGTGTTGATACACTATAAAAAATCAGCGAAACAGCGAGAGACCACTGTATTTAATTAAAATGTATTTTATTTTAGTTCGTTCATATTCAAAATGTAATTCTATGGCACAAAGGTAAAAAAAAGCCGTTATATGCAGTGTTATTTCATTTTAAATTTCCCAGTGTTTTCTTTACTGTGTGAAACGGCTCCAAACGGCTCTTTGAGTGGTAAAGGTTGCCGACCCCTGATTTAAACAGATAAAACCAGTGCTGACCCTTGTGTTCTCCTCACAGACCTGTGCCCCATGTGAAGAACACGAGATTTGCTTTGACTGATATTGTTCAGCAGAGTATGTCATTTCACCAAAGTCCCCGGGAGACAGGGACAGGCTGGACGAGCTAATGTTCAAAAAGTTCAAAGTCAGACAAATCACTTTTTTAAAAAGCTGTAAAAATATTGGACAAGAAACCATTCTCAGTTCACCACTGCACTATTTTAGACAAGTACAACTTATTTAATTTGAATAATTTTGTTCATTTAAAGGAAAAGTAACTTTTTTTTTTTACAATCTGAGCCTTCTTTCGGTAATAAAACAAGTTGTTTTACTCACCCATAGCACTTTGGTGTCATATGGAGCACTTCCAGAGATGTTTTAGATTTGCGATCTCCATAATGTGAGTTCTCGAGACACATGTTTGTGGTCTCCAAATAACACAAACTTTAGCACTTTTCAAATCATAGAAGCTCGATGTCTTAGTCTACGATTTCGTTTGAATCAAAAGTGGCCTGTAATCCGAGATTTATCCATAGTTTCGAGTAGATGAGGAGGCCAGTGCGCATGTGCGGACTGTGCTCTCAGCTCCCGGGACCCAAACATGAAACGCAAAGCTGTAAACTATGGCTAAATCTCGGATTACAGGCCACTTTTGATTCAAACGAAATCGTAGACTAAGACATCGAGCTTCTATGATTTGAAAAGTGCTAAAGTTTGTGTTATTTGGAGACCGCACGGGGCATATTACATGCTCGGGGAATATATTATATGCCCCGAGCTATGGCTAGAAGTCGTGCTAGGCTAACGCGCGCGACTAGCCTAGCGCGACTTCTAGCCATAGCGCGAAGTGCTCCATATGACACCAAAGTGCTATGGGTGAGTAAAACAACTTGTTTTATTACCGAAATAAGGCTCAGATTGTAAAAAAAACATTACTTTTCCTTTAAAAAAATTGATGTTTTATATATAAAGTTTTGCTCCTCGTTACAGGATTTTATTAAAACAAAGACTGTCAGTGGGATGGGAACTAGGGCCACAGCCCAGGGGAACTGTGAGGTCCACGCAGACGCTTTACATTGGGACAAAGTGTCTCTCAGTCAGAGGCTCCAAGTCAGACCAGGGCATTTCAAGGCCCGGGGGCCAAATATGGCCCACGAGCTGACTCTGACTGGCCTGTGAAAGGTTGCTTGGAATTAAGAAAATAAAACCTACTTTCAAAATAGCACATAATACATTTGTACTGATGATCGTCTGTGGGACTTCACATCTCCACCTCAAACATGAACCTGACTTTGATGCACTTGTTAAAGCTCAACAGAGGCGACATTTCTCTCACTGATCAAGAAAACAAACACTAAAACATGCTAACGCTGACTTTTTTTCTACACAGTTTGGCAGTTGGTTTTGTGTTATATAATTTGTCAAACAAAGACATTGTGGTGTCTTAATACAAAGTTAGGAAAGTTAAACTCCGAAAACATTGTGGGGTTAATGTGACTGAAAAAGAGTTACGAATGTGTCACGTTTACCATTGTTTTGAATGATTTTACTGAATAAATTCAGTTTTTGTAAAACCTCACTCTCTCATTACTTAATAATAACACAGCTGCATGCTATGTTTAGAGATACCAATTAGTGCCACACCAAAAATGAAACAGGCAAGACCAGATTTAGTTTAATACCTGAAGATGAAGGCAACGAGAGACAATAACAAAGGGGAGTGGAAGTGGAAGCGGTCAGAGCTGGAGTAAGCGACCAGTGACAATGGAAGTATTAAGAGTCAAATGTAGAAACAATTTCTCCTGTGTGAGATCAATAAAAGTCAATCTTTTAATCCTTAACCACTGTAAGGCGCTTTGTGTTACACTTTTGTATGAAAAGCTCTTTATAAATATTGTTTGATTGATTGATTGAAGTGACAGAGCAATAATTATAACATGAGTCAGAGCTCCTGGAACACAAAAGAACACCAAACTGAGCTCGCACAATAATAACAGTGTCTTTCTTAATGCAGTTATTTATGGCAGTTAGATTTGTGATGACATTTACACAAGTAACTCTAAATCAGGGGGGTCAAACTCATTCTGGTCCGGGGGCCGTATCCAGCCTACTTTGATCCCAAAGGGGCCGGATCAGAAAACTCATAGTAAATATACCCCAAAAATAACAATAAGTCCAAATGCGTGAAAATAAGTCCAAATATTTGTGCAGAGAAACACAAATCTATTACAGAACTCTTTTTTATTTGATGAACTCTTTCTTTTACAAAATGAACAACCTGAAACTTTAACTAGGGCCACGGCCCAGGGGAACTGTGAGGTGCACACAGACCCCGGGGGAACTGTGAGGTCCACCCAGACCCCGGGGGAACTGTGAGGTCCACGCAGACCCCGGGGGAACTGTGAGGTCCACGCAGACCCCGGGGGAACTGTGAGGTCCACGCAGACGCTCTACATTGGGACAAAGTGTCTCTCAGTCAGAGGCTCTAAGTCAGACCAGGGCATTTCAAGGCCCGGGGGCCAAATATGGCCCACGAGCAGACTCTGACCGGCCCGTGAAAGGTTGCTTGGAATTAAGAAAATAAAACCTACTTTCAAAATTGTACATAATGAATTTGTACTGATGCATTTGTCCTGATGATCATCTGTGGGACTTCACATCTCCACCTCAAACATGAACCTGACTTTGATGCACTTGTTAAAGCTCAACAGAGGCGACATTTCTCTCACTGATCAAGAACAAAAACACTAAAACATGCTAACTCTGACTTTTTTTCTACACAGTTTGGCAGTTGGTCTTGTATTATATTATTTGTCAAACAAAGACATTGTGGTGTCTTAATACAAAGTTAGGAAAGTTAAACTCAGAAAACATTGTGGGGTTAATGTGACTGAAAAAGAGTTACGAATGTGTCACGTTTACCATTGTTTTGAATTATTTTACTGAATAAATTCAGTTTTTGTAAAACCTCACTCTCATTACTTAATAACAGTGATGCCAGTAACGCGTTACTGTAGTCGGACTACTTTTTTCAGTAACGAGTAGTGTAACGCAACTACTATTTCAAAACCAGTAGTCAGATTACAGTTACTTATCTAATACACCGTGCGTGACTATTTCTGCATTTCGGGGGAACGTAGGTTACATTTATTTATTCTTATTTTTTGGCTACACATTTCTTACGAGGTTACGTCATCTCGGCTCCGCGGCGCCAAAGTCAGATCAGCTTCCAAACATGTATGTTGCAGCATAATTACGCACCGATCGCGCTGCCGCCAATCATGATTAGCGCTGTTGTGTTTGCGCCTGTTCGCCGATCAGCTGTGAGCGAGCCGCGTGATATTTACGCGGCATTTCCAAGAGAAGAAGAATTGCTTAACTTGCTACGTTAATGCTACGTAAGAAGGAACTCTCGCCTCGGGACACGGGATAAATTCGGGATTATGTCCTTTTCTCCCGAGCTTCTGAAAGACCACGGATATATATATATTTTGGCACTAAACCAAGACTAAACCAGGTCTAAACCAGGTCTTTAAACCAGGTCTAAACCAGGACTAAACCAAGACTAAACCAGGACTAAAACGGGTCTAAACCAGGATTAAACTGGGACTAAACCAGGACTAAGCCAAGACTAAACCAGATCTAAACCGGGTCTAAACCAAGACTAAGCCAGGACTAAAACGGGTCTAAACCAGGTCTAAACCAGGACTAAGACAGGACTAAACCAGGACTAAACCGGGACTTAACCAGGTCTAAACCAGGACTAAGCCAAGACTAAACCAGATCTAAACCGGGTGTAAACCAGGACTAAACCAGGACTAAACCAGGTCTAAACCAAGACTAAGCCAGGACTAAAACGGGTCTAAACCAGGTCTAAACCAGGACTAAGACAGGACTAAACCAAGACTAAACCAGGTCTAAACCAGGACTAAACCAAGACTAAACCAGGACTAAAACGGGTCTTTAAACCAGGTCTAAACCAGGACTAAACCAAGACTAAACCAGGACTAAAACGGGTCTAAACCAGGATTAAACCAGGACTAAACCAGGACTAAACCAAGACTAAACCAGCTCTAAACCAAGACTAAGCCAAGACTAAACCAGGTCTAAACCAGGATTAACCAGGACTAAACCAGGACTAAGCCAAGACTAAACCAGATCTAAACCGGGTGTAAACCAGGACTAAACCAGGTCTAAACCAAAACTAAGCCAGGACTAAAATGGGTCTAAACCAGGTCTAAACCAGGACTAAACCAGGACTAAACCAGGACTAAACCAGGACTAAACCAGGTCTAAACCGGGTGTAAACCAGGACTAAACCAGGTCTAAACCAAGACTAAGCCAGGACTAAAACGGGTCTAAACCAGGTCTAAACCAGGACTAAGACAGGACTAAACCGGGACTAAACCAGGACTAAACCAGGACTAAACCAGGTCTAAACCAGGACTAAACCAGGACTAAACCAGGACTAAACCAGGACTAAACCGGGACTTAACCAGGTCTAAACCAGGACTAAGCCAAGACTAAACCAGATCTAAAACGGGTGTAAACCAGGACTAAACCAGGACTAAACCAGGTCTAAACCAGGACTAAACCAGGACTAAACCGGGACTTAACCAGGTCTAAACCAGGACTAAACCAGGACTAAACCGGGACTTAACCAGGACTAAACCAGGACTAAACCGGGACTTAACCAGGTCTAAACCAGGACTAAGCCAAGACTAAACCAGGTCTAAACCAGGTCTAAACCAGGACTAAGACAGGACTAAACCAGGACTAAGGTGTGTGTGTGTGTGTGTGTGTGTGTACATGTGTGATAACATATATCCTGTGTATTATTGAATTATTGAACGATTATATGGACTTTTTGTTATAAAAGCATTTCCATTTTAACAAAGTATGTTCTAATAAGCCTCTGCTGAAAGTAACTAAAAGTAATCTAACTAAGTTACTTTTGAAAGAAGAAGTCAGTAGTCAGATTACTTTTTCAAAGTAACTATGGCAACACTGCTTAATAATCACACAGGTGCATAATAGCACCGCAACTATGCTATGCTATGTTTAGAGATACCAGTTAGTGCCACAACAAAAATGAAACAGGCAAGACCAGATTTAGTTTAATACCTGAAGATGAAAGCATTGAGAGACAACAAAGGGGAGTGGAAGTGTAAGCGGTCAGAGCTGGAGTAAGCGACCAGTGACAATGGAAGTATTAAGAGTCAAATGTAGAAACAATTTCTCCTGTGTGAGATCAATAAAAGTCAATCTTTTAATCCTTAACCACTGTAAGGCTCTTTGTGTTACACTTTTGTATGAAAAGCGCTTTATAAATATTGTTTGATTGATTGATTGAAGTGACAGAGCAATAATTATAACATGAGTCAGAGCTCCTGGAACACAAAAGAACACAAAACTGAGCTCGCACAAGAATAATAACAGTGTCTTTCTTAATGCAGTTATTTATGGCAGTTAGATTTGTGATGACATTTACACAAGTAACTCTAAATCAGGGGGGTCAAACTCATTCTGGTCCGGGGGCCGTATCCAACCTACTTTGATCCCAAAGGGGCCGGATCAGAAAACTCATAGTAAATATACCCCAAAAATAACAATAAGTCCAAATATTTGTGCAGAGAAACACAAATCTATTACAGAAGTCTTTTTTATTTGATGAACTCTTTCTTTTACAAAATGAACAACCTGAAACTTTAAGAAAAATGCAATTTCAACACAATGTTTTAACATTAACGCGCATTTCACAGAATTTAGTCATGCTTTTTTTTTTGCTCTTGAAACTTGGCATCTTTTAGCTGCACAAGTGCATCAATATAAGTGTCTCGTAGTGGAGTTTAAGATTATATTCTCTGAGCATCGCCACTTGTTGCAAACACACCGAGCGTACAGGTTTCCCATTCACCTCCGTGAACAAATAGGAATTAGTGCATTTTTCTTGGAAAATCCTGCACTCGGCATCCACTTTTCTCATTTCTGACATTTTGCTGATGAGGGTGTCACGGTCGACAGTCAAAACGATGCTCCTTTAAGAGCGTTTGGAAAGAGGCGAGTTTTCATTTGTGCTGCTGGAGACGCTGCTATCCTAAACTGCACAGAAAAGAGGCACAGAAAATTACTCATATTTTAATAGAATTCATATTTAATATTTTTAAAAATAATAATATTATTAAAATATTGAAATAGAAAATCAGCCGAGGGCCAGATTAAAGGTCTTAAAGATCCTTTCAAAGAGCGGCCAAAAGCACTACAACTTTTAATTTAATTTAAGTGGATTAAATGAAGAAAAAAGTAAAACTTTAACTTGTACACATATCAGTTCTGTAGAATTGATATGTGTAGAGGGGTTTGAATGATCCTGGTGATGCTGTCGGGGGGGGGTCCTGGGGGACGGGTCAGACTAAGAGCGGTTCAGAAGCCTCCGTGATGAGAGACATCAAGGCCAGTTACGTCGCCCAGATTGACGTCACCGGGGCCCCACCCTGGAGCCAGGCCTGGGGTGAGCGCTCAACGGCGAGCGTCTGGCGGCTCGGCCCGAAGCAACGACGTGGGGCCGTCCTCCCGTGGATCCACCACCCGCAGGAGGATCCACAGGGGCTGGTGCAGTGAGACCTGGGCCCAAACCTGGATAAGCAGAAGAAAATGGATGGATACGGACAATAGAGTGATCTGAGACGTTTCATCTTCCTGTTCTATGGTGCTGTTTTCAGGATGGTTGAACATTCAAAAGTTGTAATAACAAATTGTTAATTACCATTATCATCATTCTAGAACTCATAAAAGATATCTTGTTTTTGAAAGAATCCCCAAACTTCACACAAATGTTGAATCTTTTCAGGATTTGTTTGGGATTGGCTTGTCGTATTAATCTTCAGGTTTATTGTGCTTTTACCACACTTTTTAACACTCACATCTTTAGGGTGTTCAGTTATTGTTGTATTGTTGTTATTACTTACATCACTTTAAAACCCTCCTAAAAACAGATTTATTCAAGATGGGATTCAACAGCCCATGAGCTCTACTCTGAAGCTCAACTTTAGACTTTTATCTCTGTGTATTGAGCTGCTCTTTTATGTCATATTTTATATATTTTATATTTGTTTTACTGTTTCACTGGGGCTGGTGCATTGTGTTCTGGGCAGCAGATCTGCTTGGACTGCTGCCCCCGCGACCCAGAAAATGGAAAAATGGAAGAAAATGAATGAATGTTTCACTATGTTGTGTTTCATGCTGTAAAGCACTTTGGTGCAACTTTTTACAGTTGTTTTAAATGTGCTATAGAAATAAAATGACTTTACTTGATTTACTGTTTCATGGGGATAGGCTCAGTAATTACAGGTCAACAAACCAAACCAGAAGATAAAGAATGTTCTGTCACCTGTTCTCCTGTCACGCGTGCATCGCGTGCATCGCCTGATCGCCTACGTCACCGATGCAGGTAGAACTGATTGGCCACACAACCTCGATGGGAGTTACGGTATCTGTTCATGATAAAGGCGCCTTATATTGCAGTGGCAAGTTACGAAAGAAAGAAGAGTGAAGAAAGAAAGAAGGGTTACGAAGAAATGGAAAAAGAAAAAAAAAAGAAACCATCAACCTCCCAGACTCCACCAACTAATCAGATTTTTATCTCAGCTGTAACAAAATATAAACGGCCCCTGAGATGGGACCTTCACTGAGGCATGAAAGTTCATTGACTATAGACAGAGCAAAAGGTAGAGTTAGGGTTTAGGGTTAGGGTTTAGGGTTAGGGTTTAGGGTTAGGGTTTAGGGTTAGGGTTTAGGGTTTAGGGTTTAGGGTTAGGGTTAGGGTTTAGGGTTAGGGCTAAGTTATTCACATGAACGGGTTTTTGCTTAAAATATTTTAGCTTGAAATCATTTGTAACAGTTCCATTGTTGTACGTTCGTCGTCACGGTTCACAAGCCAGTCCATCCAGAAGTTTGTTGTTCACTGAGGACATTTCACGACAAGAACAAGACCACACCCAAAAGCCAAGACCGCAGGTGGGCTCTCCATGGCACCTGATCATATACTCAACAAAAATATAAACGCAACACTTTTGTTTTTGCTCCCATTTTTCCTGAGATGGACCCAAAGATCCAAAATTCACTCCAGATACACAACACTACCATTTCTCTCAAACATTGTTCACAAATCTGTCCGAATGTGTGACAGCGAGCACCTCTGCCCCGCCGAGACAATCCACCCCACCTCACAGGTGCGTGTCAGTTTCATAAAAATGGGTCAGAAGGAGGTCTGAAGGAAGGCGTAGTCGAAATTGAGGTTATTCAGCATTTTAATGTAAAAATAGCAGAATAAAAACAAAATGGTGACATCAGGCATCTTCAGCATCCATGTTGTCAGCTTAGCAGAGAGACGTGAAGAGGGACCTCCCCAGGTGGGGGCAGATCACACACACCCCCACACACACAAATGACCACAAGGGTCTGTCTTTAAATATAGTACAGACTGTTGAATATTTATGACATCAACAACAGCTAACCTATAGGAGAATAGTTTAGCTATGCAGACCATGTAAAGAACTCCCCAGCTTTAGCTAAGAAGACCAGTTTTCCCAATAGTCAGCCAAAATATTGATGGATAGAGAGCAGGTGATGTCAACACAGCCCAGGATAGTCTATGTATGTATCGGGTTACACTTAGCTGTTCGAAGGACACTGGGTTAAAACACAGAAGAACCAGGTGGAGGCTATAATATGGAGATAATTTTGTGTCATAAAGATTTGTATAAATAAAAAAAGATATATATATAAATATAAATACATTTATAGATATTCAAACACAAAATACAAATACAAAAACGCGACATACAAATAAATGATAGAATATATATAAATACACAGGCATTTGTAAATATATTTTCGAGATTTGTAAATATATTTTCGAGATTTATAAATATATTTTCGAGATTTGAAAACAAATGTAGTTGACTTTCTATGTGGAGTCTGCATTTGTGGATCCATTTTTTGCTTTCGTGTCGATGACGTAATTGTGAGACAGTTCTACCGCAAACCACGATTTGTATAAATAAAAAAAAGATATATATAAATATAAATACATTTATAGATATTCAAACACAAAATACAAATACAAAAACACGACATACAAATAATTGATAGAATGTATATAAATACACAGGCATTTGTAAATATATTTTCGAGATTTATAAATATATTTTCGAGATTTGAAAACTTTCTATGTGGAGTCTGCATTTGTGGATCCATTTTTTGTTTTCGTGTCGATGACGTAATTGTGAGACAGTTCTACCGCAAACCACGATTCGCAAATAAATGTCACCGGATTTGAATACAAATAGCCTTCACTGGACATCCAGCAGATGGCAGTGTTGAGCAGCTTGTGTACCTGGTCAGGTGGTGAGGGCTGGTGCTCAGAGGCGTTGTACGTAGTCAGTCAGTTCGGCACTGTTAGCGGTGGCCTGAGTTTTGCCCAAAATGATATCCAGGTCGCTTTCCACTCGACTTTCCACTCGAGCGAGGGCCCACTGTAGTCTCATTTACGAAAGAGCAACTATGATAAAAGGAGAAATTCACTCATTCACGCATCTAAAGAGCATCTACCAACAAGCTGCTCAACACTGCCATCTGCTGGATGTCCAGTGAAGGCTATTTGTATTCAAATCCGGTGACATTTATTTGCGAATCGTGGTTTGCGGTAGAACTGTCTCACAATTACGTCATCGACACGAAAGCAATAAATTTATCCACAAATGCAGACTCCAATACATTTGTTTTCAAATCTCGAAAATATATTTGTAAATCTTGAAAATATATTTACAAATCTCAAAAATATATTTACAAATGCCTGTGTATTTATATACATTCTATCAATTATTTGTATGTCGCGTTTTTGTATTTGTATTTTGTGTTTGAATATTTATAATATCTTTTTTTATTTATACAAATCTTTATGAGACAAAATTATCTCCATACTATAAGTATACAGAGATAAGTATGCAGATCACAGTTTTCATATGTAAGTACACATGTAAATTAAATATGAGATCCCACATGCGCCACATCAAGATGCTGATCCGACATCATGACCAGTGCACAGGTGCGCCCCAGACTGCCCACAATAAAAGGCCACCCTGAAATGTGCATTTTTTTTTGCTTTATTGGGGGTCTGGGGACTCAGAACCAGTCAGTATCTGGTGTGACCACCATTTGCCTCATGCAGTGCAACACATCTTCTTCGCATAGAGTTTATCAGATTGTCAGTTGTGGCCTGTGGAATGTTGGTCCACTCCTCTTCAAAGGCTGTTATGGACGAAGAACACAGGTGCATTTTATTGATGGCATTTTGAATGCACAGAGATACCGTGATGAGATCCTGAGGCCCATTGTTGTGCCATACATCCATGAACATCACCTCATGTTTCAGCAAGATAATGCACGGCCCCATGTTGCAAGGATCTGTACACAATTCTTTGAAGCTGAGAATGTCCCAGTTCTTGCATGGCCAGCATACTCACCGGACATGTCACCCATTGAGCATGTTTGGGATGTGCTTGACCGGCGTATACGACAGCGTGTACCAGCTCCCACTAATATCCAGCAACTTCGCACAGCCATTGAAGAGGAGTGGACCAACATTCCACAGGCCACAATTGACAATCTGATAAACTCTATGTGAAGAAAAAAAAAGCACATTTCGGGGTGGCCTTTTATTGTGGGCAGTCTGGGGTGCACCTGTGCACTGGTCATGATGTCAGATCGGCATCTTGATGTGGCGCACCTGTGAGGTGGGGTGGATTGTCTCGGCAGGGCAGAGGTGCTCGCTGTCACACATTTGGACAGATTTGTGAACAATGTTTGAGAGAAATGGTAGTGTTGTGTATCTGGAGTGAATTTTGGATCTTTGGGTCCATCTCAGGAAAAATGGGAGCAAAAACAAAAGTGTTGGGTTTATATTTTTGTTGAGTATATATATAACGATATTACGAGCTGATTTCTACTGCACACTATGTTTGAGCTACAAACAGGGCGTTACGAGGCTCTAATGCCCGGTCAACACACTGGGAACACACCCAGGTGCATAATAGCACCGCAACTATGCTATGCTTAGTTAAGTGACAGAGCAGGTTATACAGACCATACTGTCACAAATAGAATAAGTAAAAATCTAATCAAACAAAATAAAACAGGGTGTGAACAAGTTACTCCCTGATTGCAGTAATTATAACATGAGTCCGAGCTCCTGGAACACAAAAGAACACAAAACTGAGCTCGCACAAGAATAATAACAGTGTCTTTCTTAATGCAGTTATTTATGGCAGTTAGATTTGTGATGACATTTACACAAGTAACTCTAAATCAGGGGGGTCAAACTCATTCTGGTCCGGGGGCCGTATCCAACCTACTTTGATCCCAAAGGGGCCGGATCAGAAAACTCATAGTAAATATACCCCAAAAATAACAATAAGTCCAAATATTTGTGCAGAGAAACACAAATCTATTACAGAAGTCTTTTTTATTTGATGAACTCTTTCTTTTACAAAATGAACAACCTGAAACTTTAAGAAAAATGCAATTTCAACACAATGTTTTAACATTAACGCGCATTTCACAGAATTTAGTCATGTTTTTTTTTTTGCTCTTGAAACTTGGCATCTTTTAGCTGCACAAGTGCATCAATATAAGTGTCTCGTAGTGGAGTTTAAGATTATATTCTCTGAGCATCGCCACTTGTTGCAAACACACCGAGCGTACAGGTTTCCCATTCTCTTCTGTGAACAAATAGGAATTAGTGCATTTTTCTTGGAAAATCCTGCACTCGGCGTCCACTTTTCTCATTTCTGACATTTTGCTGATGAGGGTGTCACGGTCGACAGTCAAAACGATGCTCCTTTAAGAGCGTTTGGAAAGAGGCGAGTTTTCATTTGTGCTGCTGGAGACGCTGCTATCCTAAACTGCACAGAAAAGAGGCGCAGAAAATTACTCATATTTTAATAGAATTCATATTTAATATTTTAAAAAAATTTAATATTATTAAAATATTGAAATAGAAAATCAGCCGAGGGCCAGATTAAAGGTCTTAAAGATCCTTTCAAAGAGCGGCCAAAAGCAGTACAACTTTTAATTAAATTTAAGTGGATTAAATGAAGAAAAAAGTAAAACTTTAACTTGTACACATATCAGTTCTGTAGAATTGATATGTGTAGAGGGGTTTGAATGATCCTGGTGGGGGGGGGGGGTTCAGAGCGGTTCAGAAGCCTCCGTGATGAGAGACATCAAGGCCAGTTACGTCGCCCAGATTGACGTCACCGGGGCCCCACCCTGGAGCCAGGCCTGGGCTGGGCGCTCAAAGGCGAGCGTCTGGCGGCTCGGCCCGAAGCAACGACGTGGGGCCGTCCTCCCGTGGATCCACCACCCGCAGGAGGATCCACAGGGGCTGGTGCAGTGAGACCTGGGCCCAAACCTGGATAAGCAGAAGAAAATGGATGGATACGGACAATAGAGTGATCTGAGACGTTTCATCTTCCTGTTCTATGGTGCTGTTTTCAGGATGGTTGAACATTCAAAAGTTGTAATAACAAATTGTTAATTACCATTATCATCATTCTAGAACTCATAAAAGATATCTTGTTTTTGAAAGAATCCCCAAACTTCACACAAATGTTGAATCTTTTCAGGATTTGTTTGGGATTGGCTTGTCGTATTAATCTTCAGGTTTATTGTGCTTTTATCTGGCAACACTCACATCTTTAGGGTGTTCAGTTATTGTTGTATTGTTGTTATTACTTACATCACTTTAAAACCCTCCTAAAACAGATTTATTCAAGATGGGATTCAACAGCCCATGAGCTCTACTCTGAAGCTCAACTTTAGACTTTTATCTCTGTGTATTGAGCTGCTCTTTTATGTCATATTTTATATATTTTATATTTGTTTTACTGTTTCACTGGGGCTGTTGCATTGTGTTCTGGGCAGCAGATCTATGGAGATAATTTTGTCTCATAAAGATTTGTATAAATAAAAAAAGATATATATAAATATAAATACATTTATAAATATTCAAACACAAAATACAAATACAAAAACGCGACATACAAATAAATGATAGAATGTATAAATACACAGGCATTTGTAAATATATTTTCGAGATTTGTAAATATATTTTCAAGATTTACAAATATATTTTTGAGATTTGTAAATATATTTTCAAGATTTATAAATATATTTTCGAGATTTGAAAACAAATGTATTGGAGTCTGCATTTGTGGATAAATTTATTGCTTTCGTGTCGATGACGTAATTGTGAGACAGTCCTACCGCAAACACACGATTCGCAAATAAATGTCACCGGATTTGAATACAAATAGCCTTCACTGGACATCCAGCAGATGGCAGTGTTGAGCAGCTTGTCGGTAGATGCTCTTTAGATGCGTGAATGAGTGAATTTCTCCTTTTATCATAGTTGCTCTTTAGTAAATGAGACTACAGTGGGCCCTCGCTCGAGTGGAAAGTCGAGTGGAAAGCGACCTGGATATCATTTTGGGCAAAACTCAGGCCACCGCTAACAGTGCCGAACTGACTGACTACGCACAACGCCTCTGAGCACCAGCCCTCACCACCTGACCAGGTACACAAGCTGCTCAACACTGCCATCTGCTGGATGTCCAGTGAAGGCTATTTGTATTCAAATCCGGTGACATTTATTTGCGAATCGTGGTTTGCGGTAGAACTGTCTCACAATTACGTCATCGACACGAAAACAAAAAATGGATCCACAAATGCAGACTCCATATAGAAAGTTTTCAAATCTCGAAAATATATTTATAAATCTCGAAAATATATTTACAAATCTCGAAAATATATTTACAAATGCCTGTGTATTTATATAATTCTATCATTTATTTGTATGTCGCGTTTTTGTATTTGTATTTTGTGTTTGAATATCTATAAATGTATTTATATTTATATATATCTTTTTTTATTTATACAAATCTTTATGACACAAAATTATCTCCATACAGATCTGCTTGGACTGCTGCCCCCGTGACCCAGAAAATGGAAAAATGGAAGAAAATGAATGAATGTTTCACTATGTTGTGTTTCATGCTGTAAAGCACTTTGGTGCAACTTTTTTTACAGTTGTTTTAAATGTGCTACAGAAATAAAATGACTTTACTTGATTTACTGTTTCATGGGGATAGGCTCAGTAATTACAGGTCAACAAACCAAACCAGAAGATAAAGAATGTTCTGTCACCTGTTCTCCTGTCACGCGTGCATCGCGTGCATCGCGTGCATCGCGTGCATCGCGTGCATCGCGTGCATCGCCTGATCGCCTACGTCACCGATGCAGGTAGAACTGATTGGCCACACATCCTCGATGGGAGTTACGGTATCTGTTCATGATAAAGGCGCCTTATATTGCAGTGGCAAGTTAAGAAAGAAAGAAAGAAAGAAGAGTGAAGAAAGAAAGAAGGGTTACGAAGAAATGGAAAAAGAAAAAAAAAAAAGAAACCATCGACCTCCCAGACTCCACCAACTAATCAGATTTTTATCTCAGCTGTAACAAAATATAAACGGCCCCTGAGATGGGACCTTCACTGAGGCATGAAAGTTCATTGACTATAGACAGAGCAAAAGGTAGAGTTAGGGTTTAGGGTTAGGGTTTAGGGTTAGGGTTTAGGGTTAGGGTTTAGGGTTAGGGCTTAGGGTTAGGGCTAAGTTATTCACATGAACGGGTTTTTGCTTAAAATATTTTAGCTTGAAATCATCTGTAACAGTTCCATTGTTGTACGTTCGTCGTCACGGTTCACAAGCCAGTCCATCCAGAAGTTTGTTGTTCACTGAGGACATTTCACGACAAGAACAAGACCACACCCAAAAGCCAAGACCGCAGGTGGGCTCTCCATGGCACCTGATCATATACTCAACAAAAATATAAACGCAACACTTTTGTTTTTGCTCCCATTTTTCCTGAGATGGACCCAAAGATCCAACATTCACTCCAGATACACAACACTACCATTTCTCTCAAACATTGTTCACAAATCTGTCCAAATGTGTGACAGCGAGCACCTCTGCCCCGCCGAGACAATCCACCCCACCTCACAGATGCGTGTCAGTTTCATAAAAATGGGTCAGAAGGAGGTCTGAAGGAAGGCGTAGTCGAAATTGAGGTTATTCAGCATTTTAATGTAAAAATAGCAGAATAAAAACAAAATGGTGACATCAGGCATCTTCAGCATCCATGTTGTCAGCTTAGCAGAGAGACGTGAAGAGGGACCTCCCCAGGTGGGGGCAGATCACACACACCCCCACACACACAAATGACCACAAGGGTCTGTCTTTAAATACAGTACAGACTGTTGAATATTTATGACATCAACAACAGCTAACCTATAGGAGAATAGTTTAGCTATGCAGACCATGTAAAGAACTCCCCAGCTTTAGCTAAGAAGACCAGTTTTCCCAATAGTCAGCCAAAATATTGATGGATAGGGAGCAGGTGATGTCAACACAGCCCAGGATAGTCTATGTATGTATCGAGTTACACTTAGCTGTTCGAAGGACACTGGGTTAAAACACAGAAGAACCAGGTGGAGGCTATAAGTATACAGAGATAAGTATGCAGATCACAGTTTTCATATGTAAGTACACATGTAAATTAAATATGAGATCCCACATGCGCCACATCAAGATGCTGATCCGACATCATGACCAGTGCACAGGTGCGCCCCAGACTGCCCACAATAAAAGGCCACCCCGAAATGTGCATTTTTTTTTTGCTTTTTTGGGGGTCTGGGGACTCAGAACCAGTCAGTATCTGGTGTGACCACCATTTGCCTCATGCAGTGCAACACATCTTCTTCGCATAGAGTTTATCAGATTGTCAGTTGTGGCCTGTGGAATGTTGGTCCACTCCTCTTCAAAGGCTGTTATGGACGAAGAACACAGGTGCATTTTATTGATGGCATTTTGAATGCACAGAGATACCGTGATGAGATCCTGAGGCCCATTGTTGTGCCATACATCCATGAACATCACCTCATGTTTCAGTAAGATAATGCACGGCCCCATGTTGCAAGGATCTGTACACAATTCTTGGAAGCTGAAAATGTCCCAGTTCTTGCATGGCCAGCATACTCACCGGACATGTCACCCATTGAGCATGTTTGGGATGTGCTTGACCGGCGTATACGACAGCGTGTACCAGCTCCCACTAATATCCAGCAACTTCACACAGTCATTGAAGAGGAGTGGACCAACATTCCACAGACCACAACTGACAATCTGATAAACTCTATGTGAAGAAGATGTGTTGCACTGCATGAGGCAAATGGTGGTCACACCAGATACTGACTGGTTCTGAGTCCCCAGACCCCCAATAAAGCAAAAAAAAAATGCACATTTCGGGGTGGCCTTTTATTGTGGGCAGTCTGGGGTGCACCTGTGCACTGGTCATGATGTCGGATCGGCATCTTGATGTGGCGCACCTGTGAGGTGGGGTGGATTGTCTCGGCGGGGCAGAGGTGCTCGCTGTCACACATTTGGACAGATTTGTGAACAATGTTTGAGAGAAATGGTAGTGTTGTGTATCTGGAGTGAATTTTGGATCTTTGGGTCCATCTCAGGAAAAATGGGAGCAAAAACAAAAGTGTTGCGTTTATATTTTTGTTGAGTATAGATATAACGATATTACGAGCTGATTTCTACTGCACACTACGTTTGAGCTACAAACAGGGCGTTACGAGGCTCTAATGCCCGGTCAACACACTGGGAACACACCCAGGTGCATAATAGCACCGCAACTATGCTATGCTTAGTTAAGTGACAGAGCAGGTTATACAGACCATACTGTCACAAATAGAATAAGTAAAAATCTAATAAAACAAAATAAAACAGGGTGTGAACAAGTTACTCCCTGATTGCAGTAATTATAACATGAGTCCGAGCTCCTGGAACACAAAAGAACACAAAACTGAGCTCGCACAAGAATAATAACAGTGTCTTTCTTAATGCAGTTATTTATGGCAGTTAGATTTGTGATGACATTTACACAAGTAACTCTAAATCAGGGGGGTCAAACTCCTTCTGGTCCGGGGGCCGTATCCAACCTACTTTGATCCCAAAGGGGCCGGATCAGAAAACTCATAGTAAATATACCCCAAAAATAACAATAAGTCCAAATATTTGTGCAGAGAAACACAAATCTATTACAGAAGTCTTTTTTATTTGATGAACTCTTTCTTTTACAAAATGAACAACCTGAAACTTTAAGAAAAATGCAATTTCAACACAATGTTTTAACATTAACGCGCATTTCACAGAATTTAGTCATGGTTTTTTTTTTGCTCTTGAAACTTGGCATCTTTTAGCTGCACAAGTGCATCAATATAAGTGTCTCGTAGTGGAGTTTAAGATTATATTCTCTGAGCATCGCCACTTGTTGCAAACACACCGAGCGTACAGGTTTCCCATTCACCTCCGTGAACAAATAGGAATTAGTGCATTTTTCTTGGAAAATCCTGGACTCGGCGTCCACTTTTCTCCTTTCTGACATTTTGCTGATGAGGGTGTCACGGTCAAAATGATGCTCCTTTAAGAGTGTTTGGAAAGAGGCGAGTTTTCATTTGTGCTGCTAGAGACGCTGCTATCCTAAACTGCACAGAAAAGAGGCGCAGAAAATTACTAATATTTTAATAGAATTAATATTTAATATTTAAAAATATTTAAATATTATTAAAATATTGAAATAGAAAATCAGCCGAGGGCCAGATTAAAGGTCTTAAAGATCCTTTCAAAGAGCGGCCAAAAGCAGTACAACTTTTCATTAAATTTAAGTGGATTAAATGAAGAAAAAAGTAAAACTTTAAATTGCACACATATCAGTTCTGTAGAATTGATATGTTTAGAGGGGTTTGAATGATCCTGGTGATGCTGTCGGGGGGGGGGGGGTCCTGGGGGACGGGTCAGACTAAGAGCGGTTCAGAAGCCTTAGACAAGGTCTAACAGAGTCTAACAAGGTTTAACAGATCAAAGACACATCAAAGACAGATCGGTTGCTAGGTGCGTTGCTAGGCAATTCCTGAAAATTCCTGCAAATTTGACCTGCTGGTGGCACTAGATGGTTGGGGCTGGGGGCCTATAAATCGCTGTGGGTAATGAGGAGACTGGCTGGAATGTGCATGCCAAATTTCACAACTTTTTACCAGACGGTTCTAGGGGCTGCCATAGACTCCCATGTTTAGAGGAATAATATAATAATAACGGCGACCTTGAGAGCCTTGAAAGGCGCCTAACAAATAAAATGAATTATTATTATTATTAATAATAAGAATCAGTAGACAAGACACATCAAAGACAAGATCAAAAGGTTGCTAGGCAACGTTGCTAGGCAACGCAGTAGAAACACTTTTTTTTATCTTTTAATATTACAAGGTACACAATAATACACACTTCAGGCACATAATAGTACATATTTCATCACCACAATAACATTCACAAAGCACTCAGAAGACACATCAGGGGATGCGGGTACGGGAATAAACACCACTGGGCACAAGGGCCAAGAGAAACAGGGGGAATGTAGAGGACCAAAGGGATTGCCCCAGGTGAAGAAAGGGGCCTGGAGGAGAGCAAGGGTGATGCAGTGCAAACACATTTTTTTTTTTTCCAAAAGTATGTACCCTGTGATACGAAAATGTACCACAAGGTACATACATTCGCAAAGCGCTCAGAAGACACATCGGGGGATGTGGGTACGGGGATAAGCACCACTGGGCATTAGGGCTGAGAGGAACAGGGGAAGTGTAGAGGACCAAGCGGCTTGCCCCAGGTGAAGAAAGGGGGTCTGGGGGAGAGCAAGGGCGACGCAGTGCCCAGGGAAGGCCCAGGCGCCAGGGACCAGGGGGGAAAGCGGAGGGGGGTAGGGGTCAGAAGTCCAACCGAGGGAAACCGGCTCGGGAGATGGAGAAAAGCGTATTGTCTGGGATGGAGGTGTTGCGAAACTCCGTTTCTCTTGCGTGGTGGAGACGGCGGACGTGGGCGCGAAGGAGCGCTGTGAAGAGGGGCCAGTGCTCCGCTGCGCGGCCGTCGTGGAGGCGGCGGTTCCGTGCCGCGAAGATCGAATATCTGGCCACAGACAGGACAAGGCGGGCGGCATCCCAGTCGACTATGGGAGCATCCGGCCCCCGAGGTTGCTGCTGGGCAGGGCCGAAGAGGCAGAACCAGAGTCCAGGGTCATCGAGTCCATGGGCCTCCATGGGTCATCGAGTCCAGGGTGGGAGCCTCAACGCCAGCCTCCGAGCGAGAAGGTCCAGTAGCCGGGTCCAGAACCGCTGCACGGCAGGGCACCGGGCGGCCAGATGGAGGAGGTCTTCAGGCGCCTCACCGCATACTGGACAGTCACAGCCGTACCTGTCAGGGTGTATTGCGTGCAACCTGGTGCAGGTGTAAATAATCCCGTGTCTCAACTTAAAGTCAAAATTACTGACTTGGGGCGGGGTGTACCAATTATATATGTGGGCCCAGATGGAGGCAGTGTCACGTGTGGGAAAAGTCTGCGACCATCTGAGTTCTGCAGAAGGGCGCCGAGCGACCCCGGCCACTAACAGCCTGTAGAAGGTGTGCACCCTCGTCTCCGTCAGCCTCAACACCCTCTCTCCCCATACAACATCAAAATCCAGAGAACACTCGCCTATCTCCTCCCCATGTACCTCCCCCGGGTCCAAGGGGCTCGTCTCAAACAGGTCTCCCCACTTTGTCAGGACAGAGGACTGGATCACACTTGCCATCCTGAGGATTTCGGCTCTCCGAAACCCGGCCCCAATCCTCATAAACCTGCCCCTGATTTCCTCCACGTCCACATCCATAAGCTGTCCTACCTGTTTAATCCCCACTCCCTCCAGAACCCCACTGAACATGCTCTCCCTCCTGCCTGGAGCGTCGGAGAGCATGTCAGGGTTGAATCGCAGAGGCATCTGCCCCAGTTGCCACAGGGAACACGGTGCCGCCACAGTGCACGGCCTCAGCGCAGCCCAGGCCTCAAACACCTCCCTCTCGAAAGGGAGAAAGCGCTCAAGGGTGACCTGCCGGGGGAGCATGCAGAGGTTAAATAAACCGTGCTCACCCAGCCGTTCTACCTGAACCGCGAAGAAGTCCTTCCACGCGGCCGTGAAGTCGGTGTCAAGGAATTTCTTAATTACTTTTAGACGCAACGCGCGCTTCTTAATAACCAAATCAAGGAGTTTAAGTCCCCCTTGGTTGTGCTCTCCAATCATAACATTGTGTGCAATCAGCCCACGTTCTCTTTTCCAAATAAACCTATTCATCGCAATGCTAAATCTGTGTGCCTCTGCGTCCGGCAAGTCGTACACGGTGAGGTCAT
Organism: Paratrypauchen microcephalus; assembly: GCA_036785185.1. Classification (NCBI taxonomy): domain Eukaryota; kingdom Metazoa; phylum Chordata; class Actinopteri; order Gobiiformes; family Gobiidae; genus Paratrypauchen; species Paratrypauchen microcephalus. Next base: position 1,795,971 of record JAVJIX010000119.1, on the reverse strand, counting down.
GTACGAGCTTGGACAGGTACAAGGCATTGACGACTAAAACCCTGCCCTTGATTTTTAAATCGCGAATCCACCATAAATTCATGCAGGCGTTAACACTATTGTACAATCCTGACCACAAATTGCCCCTACAGGCCGCCTCATCCCTCCCCAGTGGGACGCCGAGGACCCTGTAAAGGTCTGCTACATTCCTGAGGCCCCAGGTGTTCTGGGCGGTTGTGAGGCTTCCGCAGAAAGCCACGGAGGACTTCTCGAGATTGATTTTGGCGCCTGAAGCCAGACAGTAGACATTGAGCACGTGGAGAGCCGCATCGAGGCTCTGCACGTCTCGAAGGATAAGATTTGTGTCGTCTGCGAATTGAAAGATCTTGTATTCCCTGCCCGCGGGGCTCGTGAGTCCGTGCCCTGTCCTTCTTCAGCACAGCAGCGAGAGGTTCAGCCACTATGCTGTAGAGCAGCGCGCTTAGCGGGCACCCCTGTCTGATCGACCGCCGCAAAGGGAAGGGGTCAGAGAGGAGGCCGTTACATTTCACGCGGCTGACCGCGTTCGAATATAATAAGCGGATCCAATTGATGAACCTATCCTTGAAGCCAAACCTCCCCAGAACGCGATAGAGGAAGCTGTGCTCTACTCTATCGAACGCCTTATTGAAATCAACCAAGACGTGGACGCCACCCGTGGCATGCATCTCCCTCAACAGGTACTTTAAAGAAAGAATTGTGTTCGAGATGTCATGCCCCGGGATGCCGTACGCCTGCGTGTCCGCGACAATCGTGCCTATGACGCGCTTCAACCTACCCGTCAGAATGCGGGACAGGATTTTGTAGTCAGTGTTGAGGAGACTTATAGGCCTGTAGTTGGCCAGGCTCTCTCGGGAACCCTTTTTGAAGACCAGGGTCACGATACCAAGAGTGAAGGAGTGCGAGCACCTCCCCTCCCTTTTGTGAGGAAAATAATCTTTGTTATGAAATACGTCAAAGGTCGCTGATGTCCTGTTCTTGTGTTATCAATCAATAGTTACCAATACATTGAGGTTTACGACAACTATGGCTGATTTATGCTGATTCAGTTAAAAACCTAGAAGACGTGGTCTTTTAAACTGGACTTTGCCTGTGTTTTACTACCATGTTATGTACCACCATGACCCGTTGTTTGCATAAGTTCATTACCTAAGTGTCCTAGTAATGAGTTAATGGTTAACTACTCTGTAGGTTAAATTTAGCTCAGTTCTGCACCAAGACAGGGAGACGACAGGAGACGAAGAATCATGTCTGTATCCTCTGCTGATCAACATTAAAGTGCCTGCATTTTTCCTACGAGGTCTTGAGAATTTCTTCCACACTCTCGATGTCATGAAACAGCGTGTGGAGAATGGGTGCCAGGCAGTGGGCAAACGCCCGGTAGAACTCAGCGGTCAGACCGTCCTCCCCGGGACTCTTACATTTATTGAGCCCCTTGATGGCCGCAAAAACCTCATTTAGCGCGACGGGCTCATCACACAAGTCTGCGTCACTAGTGCTAAGCCTCGCATCCAGCGCATCCAGTACCTGACCGCAACTCACCTCACTAATAACCTCACTGTCAAATAAATCCGAATAAAACTTGCCCGCAACCTCCAAAATCCCACCGGTGTCATTCACTAGCCTACCTGCATCATCCACCAGGCCGTCTATATACAACTTGCTTTGCCTGGTCTTCTCCAGACCATAGAAATAAGCGGTCGAGCGCTCCCCCTCTACCGCGTACTGAGCCTTGGCCTGGAGGATGGCACCCTTGGCTCGATATTCTTGCAAAACGCGGAGCTCAGCCTGTAGCTCCAGATACTCTGGGTCCACAGGGCCCGCCAGAGACGCCGCAGCCAGCACTTGGAGGCGGCCACGCACCGCGCGCTCCCGCGCAGCCTGCTCCCACCTCTTCTGCTTGCTGTGACCGATGGCCAGTCTCTTTATCCGGGCCTTCGCCCCATCCCACCAATCTATTAGAGAATCATACACTTCAATTTCAGTATCAAAACAGTCGCATAACCTCTCCATTTTCCGAATTAAGCTGGGATCGTCCAGGAGAGAGCTGTTGAACACCCAGCCCCCTCCGTTCCTTTTCCCACCTAAGAAGTCGAGGCCGACCAAAAGAAGGGAGTGATCGGTTCAGCCCAAGCACGTATACGTGGCCCCGCTGATAAACCTCCATATTGTAGACAAAACAAAGCACATGTCCAAGCGCGACTGGCAAAGGACCCCCCTCACCACCTGGCGCCGAGAAAACTCCCTGGCTCTGTGGTGAAGGCCCCTCCAGACCTCAGACAGGTCATGATTACCGGCCAAATCAAAAAGTGCAGTTCTGCTCGCATCGCATTTAAAAACATTATTTGGTCCAAGGTCGTTTTCTGAGAGGACCATGTTAAAATCCCCTATTATAATTGTGGATTCGTTTACGAAGGAGAAAATGCTGACGAAGAACCTCTTCCTTTCCATCTCATCATTCGGCGCGTGGATATTTATGAGGCGGATCTTAAGAGGGCCGTGTACAAAATCAATCACTAAAAAGCGACCGAACGGGTCCGCGTAAACCAGCGCGGACTCCCCCAGCACCCCTGGCTTAACCAGAACAGCCACACCCCGGGAGTGCACGGAGCCCAGGGCGCAGTACACCTCGCGACGTGCATCGCCTCCACCCTGCTGGCATGCTCGACTCCCCACCCAGTTTCCTGAATGCACAGTACGTCCCAGGTAGAGTTGTGGATCGCACTCTGCATCCGGACCCTGCTCCTCAGACCGCACGCGTTAAGTGAGACCAGGGAGAGCGCCATAAAGAAGAGATGAGGGGAAGGGACCTATCAGACGCGCCCCGGAGTCTCGGCGCACTCAGAGGACCTTCGGAGCCTCTTAACGGTTTGTCTAACATCATCAAGGTCCGCTTCAACGTCGCCACTGCAGAAGTCCATCCGCTCTCCCACCGCGCCACACATGGTAGCGGGCCCAGAGGGGCTCGCGGAGGCCGGACCACACGGGCCCGGAGTGGAGAGCGGCCCACAGGGGTCCGGAGCAGAGATCGGACGACACGGGTCCGGAGCGGAGGGCGGACCGCACGGGCCCGGACCGAAGAACTGATCACACGGGTCCGGGGCGGAGACCATATCACACGGGGCCGGAGAGCAGACGAGGGCCGGAGGGACTCGTCCCTCATGGCCTGAGATCTGTGCTTCGCCCTGTTCGTCCTCCGGGTGCGGCCAGACCCGGGGGCCCGGACCCCGGGCCGCGCCGCTTTCCCCGCTCCTGACCGCTGGACCGCAGCAGCACCCGCAGCAGCATCCGGCTCAGCTCCCGCTGGCACGGCTACAGGGCGGAGGTCCCCCTCAGCCTCACCACCCCGCGAAGAGGAGGCGCGTGGAGGCAGCCCCTCATCCCCGCCGTCACGAGTGCCTGTGCACTCTGAATCGCAGCATCCTGGACAGGCTCACTGTCCCTGTCCCGTCCCGAGGCAACGGGAGAGGAAGCGCGAGGATGTAGCCCCTCGCCCTCCACCGTCACGAGTGCCTGTGCACTCTGAATTGCAGCATCCTGGACAGGCTCACTGTCCCGACTCGAGGCGATGGAGGAGGGGGCGGGTTCAGCCCCAGTTGCAGGGCCGCCACCATCACCTCCTGCGCTCCACTCCCCTTGGCCAGAGTCACGGCGGCCCGAGCACTCGGCCCTGGGCCCCGCGCACTCTCGGGCGTAATGCCCCTGACCCCCACACTTCCTACACAGGAAGCCAGGGCACTCACGCAACACATGGCCCGGCTGGAGACATCCTCTGCATGGATGGATACAGACAATAGAGTGATCTGAGACAAAACCCATTTCATGAGTTTCATCTTCCTGTTCTATGGTGCTGTTTTCAGGATGGTTGAACATTCAAAAGTTGTAATAACAAATTGTTAATTACCATTATCATCATTCTAGAACTCATAAAAGATATCTTGTTTTTGAAAGAATCCCCAAACTTCACACAAATGTTGAATCTTTTCAGGATTTGTTTGGGATTGGATTGTCGTATTAATCTTCAGGTTTATTGTGCTTTTATCTGGCAACACTCACATCTTTAGGGTGTTCAGTTATTGTTGTATTGTTGTTATTACTTAGTCCAACTCCACTGGTGACCTGTTAAATACAGACTTGATTTTAAAATTGTATTATTTGTTTATTTTGGAATGGCCTCCCTCTCCATCTGAGATCACGCTCCTCCTACATCACTTTAAAACAGATTTATTCAAGTTGGGATTCAACAGCCCATGAGCTCTACTCTGAAGCTCAACTTTAGACTTTTATCTCTGTGTATTGAGCTGCTCTTTTATGTCATATTTTATATATTTTATCTTTGTTTTACTGTTTCACTATGGGGTTGGCGGTTCGAATCCCGCTCTTGATGGGTTGGCCGTGTATGATCCCAGCTCCCACAGATGAGCGCTGCCGTTGTGTTCTTGGGCAAGACACTTAACCCCACCTCGCCCCCAGTGTCTGTGGACACTGGTAGCCCCCATGGCAGAAGATACATCAAGGCCCGTTGTGACGTGGGCCATCCTCCTGTGGACCCACCACCTGCGGGAGAATTCATGGGGGCTGGTGCATTGTGTTCTGGGCAGCAGATCTGCTTGGACTGCTGCCCCCGCCACCCAGAAAATGGAAAAGTGGAAGAAAATGAATGAATGTTTCACTATGTTGTGTTTCATGCTGTAAAGAAGAAGAAGTGAACTTTATTGATCTCACACTGGAGAAATTCTTCTCTGCATTTTAACCCATCCTATATACACTCCAACACCAACATTCCACAGGCCACAACTGACAATCTGATAAACTCTATGTGAAGAAGATGTGTTGCACTGCATGAGGCAAATGGTGGTCACACCAGATACTGACTGGTTCTGAGTCCCCAGACCCCCAATAAAGCAAAAAAAATGCACATTTCGGGGTGGCCTTTTATTGTGGGCAGTCTGGGGTGCACCTGTGCACTGGTCATGATGTCGGATCGGCATCTTGATGTGGCGCACCTGTGAGGTGGGGTGGATTGTCTCGGCGGGGCAGAGGTGCTCGCTGTCACACATTTGGACAGATTTGTGAACAATGTTTGAGAGAAATGGTAGTGTTGTGTATCTGGAGTGAATTTTGGATCTTTGGGTCCATCTCAGGAAAAATGGGAGCAAAAACAAAAGTGTTGCGTTTATATTTTTGTTGAGTGTTTATATATATATATATATATATATATATATATATATATATATATATATATATATATATATATATATATATATATTAGGAGCAGTGGGCAGCACATTACTGCGCCCGGGGACCATCTCCATGATCTTCTTGCTTCGGTTTGGTCAGGACCTAAGCTGGACGATTTTACCTATGGTGCATGTTTTGGGTTGAGTGCTCGGAGAAAACCCACCCAGACAAGGGGAGAACATGCAAACTCCACACAGAAAGGCCCAGGCGACCGAACCCGGATCCTTCTTGTTGTGAAGCGTGAGTGCTAGCCACTCAGCCACCGTGCTGCCACTTTGGTGCAACTTTTTACAGTTGTTTTAAATGTGCTATATGAATAAAATGACCACTTGACTTAAGATGCGTTTACTTGACTTACTGTTTCATGGGGATAGGCTCAGTAATTACAGGTCAACAAACCAAACCAGTTATAAAGATTAAGAAGATAAAGAATGTTCTGTCACCTGTTCTCCTCGCTCGCGTGCATCGCTTGATCGCCTAAGGCATCAATGGAGGTAAAACTGATTGGCCACACATCCTCGATGGGAGTAGTTTATGGTACACCTGTTCAATATAAAAGCGCCTCATGTTATGTTATGAAAAAAAAATTATAATTTGAAATAATTTGAATTGAAAATAATAATAATAATTAATAAATTCCATTCCATTTTACAAAAATTACAGAAATTAAATTTTACAAAAATGGATAACGAACCATTCACTTCGGAAAATCTTTCAACTAATCGACAAGGTAAGTCTATTCCTTTGCCTATGTATGTTGTACTTAGGAGCTTGAGAATGTAAAAAAGTTTCTCTTAATATAATTGAAACAGCTGGAGTGAGCACTTCCCCAGTCTAGTGTCGTCTTCAGATAACCTGAACAAAACCACGGTCGCACAGGGTCTGAGTTTAAGTCTGGGACATTGAATATTTGTGTTACTCTTAATTCACAGATTCTGGAGATTTCCTGGTCACTGTTGATGTGTCTAGTGTGAAAACCATTTTCTGATTGTATTAGAAACAGAAATAGATTTTTTTTTAAATGAGTGTTTAATTAACAGCTGTTGCCATAGCTTGAAACACATAAAAAAGAGATTAAGATAAAGAGATGAATCACTGCTGAGTCCCTGTAATTATAGAGATTAATTATAATTACCATCGTCCTCTTGTAGTGTCAACATTCCAGTATTATTTGTCTTTTCATTTTTGTCGTTATGAAACACCAGTGACAGAAGGTTGGAGTCTGTAAACTCTGGTGGACAGAATCTGTATCTCTGTCACGAGAGCTTCTTTACTTTTAATGTCAAATATCAGGAGAATAGTATTTACTCACTTTCAACACAAAAGCTGAACATACTAATGCTGCAAAGTAAAACCAACTGAGAACATTTTCTCACTCTATAAAATCAATTAAGTATTTATTTATTTATTTATTTATTTATCAATGACAGTTATATTTGTCATGACAGATATGAACACAAACATCTCTTTCTAAGAAGCCACAAGGTTTGACTTCCTTCAAAGAGCGACTAAAAACACTTACATTCAGGGCCAGCCCAAGGCATAAGCGAACTAAGCGGCCGCTTAGGGCCCCCACGCCACCAGGGGGCCCCCAAGACCAGTTCGAATGGCCACCTGTTAAAATATTTTTCTTCTGTATGGATTAATTCTTTACCAAGGAAATGTTTTTGGTTATTATTAATTTTGCAATGTGATGTAATGTGATGTTATTTCATGACACACAACTGAAGACACACTAAATGAGCACAATCTTTTTATTGACTTTTAACTTGTCACGGTCGTTTATTTGCTCCAAATAGGCGTATTATATCAAGGATACTGCTGTTCCTTTGTACGGTGCACCGTTTCATAGGCTGCAGTGAGGGTGTTCAAAACAAGCGCTCCCACAGCTCTAGCGGAGACTTCTGGTTTACGAGAGGCGGCGGGCTTGATCGCAGTGACGTTATCGATCGGGTTGCGGACTTGCGGGTTACAAATCGCACTTCGCATGAAAGTAAGACACTTTTTGTTTTTAATTATGGCTAGGTTGAGCATTGATTTCCATGATTTTAATGCAGTTGTTTAATGGATGTGGCTGACGCTGACCTGATGTGCTTTGTGTGTGTAGCCCGCTGTTTTGGTATTTTGTTCTGCGCGGTTCTGTGCTGGCATGAGGCTACAGGCTGGCCATTTTACAGTTGTTTTACTGCGTTTTTCTGCCGTGTTACTGCCGTGTTTCTGCCGTTGTGTTTCTGCCGTAGGTGCTGTTCGAATGTACCGGTGTTTACGTTAATTAGAATAAAAAACCCTTTTGTGTACCATCTTTCTGTGTAAATATCTCAAATAACAATGTGGACACCTGCGGCTTATAGTGAGGTGCGGCTTATATATGTACAAATCTTAATTTTAAAAAAAAATTTGGTTGGTGCGGCTTATAGTCAGGTGCGCTCTATAGTACGAAAAGTACGGTAATATCAATATATGATATTGCAGAAACAAAAACAACATTTTTTGTATCATTTTCATAGTTGGTACAATGTAGGTTAACCAATTCTTGCTGCTGGTCATTGCCACTGCACTGCTGCGCAACCAAACAAACACGACAGGAGTGATTTTAATGTTGGATAAGCTAGGTGGACTAGTCGGCTGTGAAGCTGTCTCAAAAACAAAGTTCATATCTCTGAATATTTTATATTACAATAGCCATAATGATACAAGTTACAGTATAATGTAAACCAACTCAAAACGCAGATGATAGTGGGTGTCTTAGACTAACTGTGTAGTCTATGAAATGATAAAGCGGCTATTAGTGCAGTTTTGGTGGTGTGGGGGGCCCCCAATTCAAATTCTGCTTAGGGCCCCATAAAGGCTTGGGCCGGCCCTGCTTACATTACTAGGAAAATGTAAGTGAATTTGAATTTGATTTTTTTTTATTCTTAAAGGAGACATATACACATTTTTATTTAATTTCACTTTAATTAAAATTCTCCTGGCAACACATTTATAATAACACAACTAATTCAGTAGAAAGTAGGCCACTTGATAGATTTTTGTGTTATTTCATAATTATTTACTGGCAATTGCAAAGTAAATAAAGTATTGTGCTTTTTACTGTGTGATTTTGTACATGTTTTCATTTTGGTGATAACTGATTAAATTTTTTTTTTTTTTTTCAGGTTCTACAAATGCTGAACCAGTCAGACCACAATCAGTTACATTATTGAATTATTTCAAGTCAAAATATTTTGAAATCTTTTGTAGAAAACTTGTATTTGAGTTTACATTTAAAATATATTGGTTGTAAATAATGTTTGATTGTGTGAATGATTGATCACGTTTCAGTATTTTTGTATTTCTTCGAGAGTAAAATGTTTACTCGACAAAAAGTTTTTATTCGACTTGTATTTATATTTTACGATGTATTTAGGGGTGCAGTACTCCCTGGGCGAGACCCCCCCCCCCCCAGGAATGGAAAAAAAAAAAAACTACAACATTTACCACAAGCAGCCATGTTTAATTATTACTATAGAGTGGTAATTAATGATAATCATAACTTAAATAACATAAATTTTAAAAAAAAAACCAAACTCTACACATAAAAGTGGCAAAAATATATATAATCAGATATATAAATAGAACCATCGGCTGCTCGATTATGGAAAAAATTGATTACCTCAGTCAATATTGAAATCACGATTATTCAAACGATTCTCTCCCTCCCTCTCTTTCTCTTCCTCCTCTCCTCCCTCTCTCTCTTCCCTCTCTCTCCCTCCCTCTCTCTCTTTCCTCCCTCTCTCTCCCTCCCTCCCTCTCCCTCCCTCTCTCTCCCTCCCTCTCTCTCTCTCTCCTCCCTCTCTCTCTTCCCTCTCTCTCCCTCCCTCTCTCTCCCTCCCTCCCTCTCTCTCTCGCTCTTGCCTCTCTCTCTCTATCTCTCCTCTCTCTCTCTCCTCCCTCTCCCCCTCTCTTCCTCTCCCTCCCTTTCTCTTCCTCCCTCTCACTCCCTCCCTCTATCTCTCCCTCCCTCATTCCCTCCCTTCCTCTCCCTCCCTCCCTTTCTCTTCCTCCCTTTCCCTCCCTCTCTCTCCCTCCCTCTCCCCCTCCCTTCCTCTCCCTCCCTCCCTTTCTCTTCCTCCTCTCCCTCCCTCTCTCTCCCTCCCTCTCTCCTCCCTTCCTCTCCCTCCCTCCCTTTCTCTTCCTCCTCTCCCTCCCTCTCTCTCCCTCCCTCTCTCTCCCTCCCTCTCTCTCTCCTTCCTCTCCCTCCCTCTCTTTCTCTTCCTCCTCTCCCTCCCTCTCTCTCCCTCCCTCTCTCTCCCTCCCCCTCTCTCTCTCTCTCTCTCTCTCTCTCTCTCTCTCCCTCCCTCTCTCTCTCTCTCTCTCTCTCAATCTCTCTCTCTCTCTCTCACTCTTAAAATGCGATTCATTAGATTAATTAATTACAAATCCTGTAATTGATTAATTATTTTTTTTAACTTGTGGCCATACCTGCCTGTTAAAGCCTGATCCCGTCAGATCTCAGAGTCTCAGCAGGGCCTGGTTAGTACTTGGATGGGAGACACTGGGAATTCCAGGTGCCACAGGGGGGCGCCAGTCGCAAAAACTCTCGTTGTGTCCATAGGCAAGACACTTCACCCACATTGCCTAGTATGAAAGGTTGGTGGTGGTCGGAGGGGCCGATGGCGCAGATTGGCAGCCTCGCTTCTGTCAGTCTGCCCCAGGGCAGCTGTGGCTACAGAAAGTATCTTACCACCACCAAGTGTGGAGTGAATGAACAATGAAGTGTAAAGCACTTTGGGTGTCATGAAAAGCCGCTATACAAATCATGAATTAATTATAATTGCTGCAATAGCCTCCTCTATGGACTTTCCTCCATTGACCTTCAAAAATTTCAATATGTTCAAAACCCTACGGCTCGCACCCACACCCGCTTACACTTACAAACCTCTCCATAACCAAGCTCCTCCATACCTCACAAATCTCGTCCAGGCCCCACAATCCCACTCAATTAAAAAAAAAAAATCTGGAATAGAATTTGAGTATTGGGATCTGGGTTTAGTCAAATTTTTAGTATTAATGCACAGCTAAAAAGATCTGACTGGTCCAGCTGTCTCGTTAAAAACACGTCAAAGACATCTCCACCTGTCTCGTCCTGGGCCTCTGTCCCTGTCTCCTTCTCGAGACGTCCACTGGGCCTGTCTGCAGAATCACATCTGTGCAGCTGCTTTGGAGATGAAGTTGGTGTAGAGAACTTTAGGAGGAAAAGGTAAACTCACAAAATCCTCAATCGCACCAAACCACAAAAACAAGTGTCTGGCACGAGAGATTTACATATTACAGCTTTTAGAACTGATAATAAAACGGTAATCAACAGATACATAAAGGCAATTATTTTACATTACTAAACACAAATATAATATAAAAAATACATATATCAATCCTTCTGAAGAGAAGTGGGGAGAAAACACTTATTTGCCCCTCCCCTTTTACAAAGCTGTTAAAGTGATAAAGTGCTTCTGCCAGACTCTTGTAAAAGTAGCTGGATTCTAGCTGGATGCATGTGTGAGTTTGTGCGTTATCTGCATGTGAGTGTTGAATGCCTGGGGGTGAGGTGGGGAGGGGTTGTTTGTTTTGCCTTTTAATTTCAATTTCAAGAGGAGGTCACTCATAAGCCTTTCCTGCACTGTTCTGTTATTTTCTTTTGTGTGTGTATTTTGTTTTTGTTTTTTAATGCTGGGTGCAAACATTAATAAATAAATTGAATAAATTAAAATATGAGGACAGGAAATGATGCCTTTGCCGCCAGGTCACATGGTCTATCCAATATGGCTGGTTGGTTGCCTAGCAACAACGTAATATACTTTTTTGTTCCTATTCCCATGAGCCATCTATGTACCAAATTAGGTGTGGCTACACCAAAGTTTTTGCCGGTCATCCTAATGTCAGGGACAGATGTTTGACCTGTTACCATGGCAACATGATGCGAGATGGGGTGGGGGTGTCTCTGTGTTTTTTAATCGAGACCATGTCACGAATGTGTGGTCCAAATTTGGTGTGTCTACGGCAAAGTAAAATTTTTCTGTTCCATGCAATTACCCCAGGGGGGCGCTATTACCGCCATTTTAGATTTTCTTATATCAATCTGTTAAGGGCCGGGGTGTACACCAACAATTAAAGTTTGAGTGAAATCGGCCAAACTATGAGGGCATTATCATTCGTCAAAGTTTGATAGGAAGTGGCGCCTTCGCCACCAGGTCACATGGTCTATCCAATATGGCTGGTTGTTGCCTAGCAATGGCGTAATATACTTTTTTGTTACTCTTCTCATGAAGCATCCGCGTACCAAATTTGGTTTGACTATGCCAACGTTTTTGCCAGGCATCCCATTGGCGATGACAGATGTTTGGCCTGTTGCCATGGCAACACGATGTGAGTCTGGGTCAAAAACCCTAGGAGGAGTTCGTTAAAATACAAGGACAGGAAAATCCGCCCTCGGTGCCAGGTCATGTGCTCGGTCCAATATGGCTGACTTCCTGTTGGTTGCCTAGGAACCGCGTAATATACTTTTTTGTTCCTATTCCTATGATGCATCTGTGTACCAAATTTGTTTGGCTAGCATGTGGGAATTATTGCCCGTCGAAGTTTGATGGCGAGCTGCAAAAACTAACCCGAAATTTGTGGCGTTGTCACGGAAACACTGTTCATTCTTTTAGAAAGCTTTTAATAAGTGCGTGCACGATGTCATGTGCGCCCACAAAACAATTAAAATTTTGCCGCCGCCGTGGGCACGGGCGGTGCCACCGTGCCATGTCAGTGGGCACAAGTCACTGACACAAGTGCCACTGTGCTTGTTGCATGAGCTGAGACACAGCGTGAAGCGAGCCGGCAATGTTTTGGGGTGAACAATTACAATTTCACTGGTGGCACTGCAATGCCACCGTGCAATGTCAGCGGGTACCAGTCGCTGACATGAGTGCCAAGTGCTTGAAAATTGCAGAACAATTACAATAGGCCCTACATTTTAGCGCTCGAGCCTAATAACTGCAGTTCAGAATGTTTTAGTGTACATTCAAATGACAAATTAACTTAATTTCCTTCTTCTATGGTCCGTGTACATCGTGGCCATCCAAATAAAAAACAGAAAATACCTGTATTTCGTTTTAAAATCAATGAACAGAAAACGGCAAGAGACTTATATTTTGTTGTTCTTCTTAAAGTCTAAAAAACACATAAATATGAAAAGGCTCTTACTTGACTTTAAATGGTGTGGAAAAAAGGACATTTGGAATTGAGAAAAAACATTGCTTCTTTTCCATTACCAAGTTTGCCTTGAGGACTTTTTGCAATGACCCAGAAGTTGTGCTTTCCTGCGAGCACTACAAAACCAGAGAAGACCACCTCAATGGAGAACACATTTGTATGTAGCCTATCTGTTAGATGCAAAATGTCTTTAGATCAGTACTCGGACTTTGTAAAAGACAAGAGATTAAGTGGGATGGCCTGTGGCGATATTGCTGCAGCACTGTCGAGCCACTTTGCTGCCTTAAGAGGTTTTTCAGAGAGTTACGTACAGCGGTGGTGCTCAGAGCAAGGACTGGGCTCAAAGAATTTCTGCCCTAACAGGCGACTGGAAAGCGAAGTGGCAAAATATTGAAGAGGTGTGGTGTTTGTCACAGTGTGAATACAAATGTTTTATGTTCCGTTGTTCCAAAAGATGTACTGTCTATATCCTTTACATGCCCTTATTATGGTTGCCATGGCGGGGGTGATGCATGAATTAATCTTAATAATGATAATTGCATCAAAACATCATAAATACAATTCTTTCCTCAGACTGGCTCATACTACGGAAGAAAAATGATGATGATGGGTGGGCAAAGTCCTACAAAGAGTTAATCCACCATACCATGCAGCAAGACGGAAAGTAAGGCCAAATACAATGTCTCATCATACATAGGCTATTGAAAATGTATGCATATCAATGAGGGGCGGTTTATTTATGTATTTATTATTATTATTATTTATTTATTTAATTTAATTTTTTTTTAACAATAGGGTGCCAGAAACCTTAACCCAGTGCCTTACAACGTTGAATATATGGGGCACAAGTTACACATTGACCAAAATGAAAAATTGGTCATGTTTGGAGCGACCCATGTCATGATGGGTACATAAGAAGATTGTTGGGCGTTCCACCATGCCCATCAAAAACAATATTCTAATTTATAATGACACGTACAGGTAAGAAATAAAAAGAAAAGAAAGAAAAGCCTCCTTTCTTGAGAGGATCACCATTACAGATGTTAGCTGTTCAATGTATTTGTTAGTAATTCTATTTAAGCTTGACATTTTCCACATGTTTATATATTGTTTTCAGACCAGCTGTGATATCCTACGGGATATGAGACCAAGTGCGTGTAGACCGTGGAAGGAAGTTTTTCTTGATCTTATTTATCCAGAAGCTGGCTGCGTACCACCACAACAAGGAAAGGCAGCCATACCTTCAAACTCCATCGACCAGGGTAAAATAAATAACACAAGTCCATTTCATTGATGCTTGTTTGTACTGGGGGCCTGTAGCATGACACTGTCCTCATAATCTTTTCATCTGCACAGAAATATACCATTGAAAGGATGTGGTTAGAAGTAAATCAAAGGGTAAACTTTGTAAACCGGAAGACTGCGCTTGTTCAGATGTGTGACCAGGAGGAAGTTTGTTTGGATAACAGCTTGACAAAATTCTGCACATCCAACCTAACATGCTACATATCCCGAATTGGCCTCACAAATATTGTGAAGGCATGGAATGCCCACAGAATTCCAGAATTCCAGGTGCTTCCATTGATTCAAATTATTTTTGTCAGTAAGCATGTATAGCTGCAAATCAACCCCTTATTTTTTTACAGGAAAGGGGGTACCAAAATCTCCTCTGCGGTCAAGGATGTCCGGCAAAGGTCTTGGAAGACCACCTGGAAGACCACCGACCTATTGGTGAAATTGCAGCAGACTTCTACCAGCAGGAAGTGGGGACAGCACTGACCAGAGGGAAAAAGAAAAAAAAAAAGATTGACTGACTGCAAATTTTGTGGAGTATCCAAGACAATTTCCCTTGTGGAACAATAAAATTTGTCTAAGTCTAAGTCTAAGTTTGTTTTCCTTAAAATTTGTCCTGCAATTTCAGGATTGTATTGCACTGCTTATTACGTTATTTCTTTGTCTTTCCATTTACCATGTCTTTGGTGGTTGAGCAGAAGTTTCTTATGAAAAATGCACAATCCAAACAATGATGTCCAAAAATAAACATTTATTATGAAAGGCCAAAGGAAATATGCATTTTATATGAATATTATTCAGTAACCACTCTCTAGTTTAGGCGTCTGTACTTTGAACAGTGCAAACGATATCCAAAAATAAACATTTATTATGAACTAAAAGTAAGAGGCCAGTATCAACTCACAAGTTTAGGCCTCTGCAGTCTTAAAAATAACAGCACTGCAGAGACTGTCTCATGTACATTTTCACTAAAAGCTTCAGCTCTGCCTTTAAGGCAGTGCTCAGAGGTAAGCAGCCACTGCTCCACACAGGCCCAACACCCAAGAGACTTGCACCATGTGGCAAAGACGGGTCTATCCATTATATCTGCAAAATATCAAAGAAGAGAAAACTATGTAGTAATGGTAAATGAAATATAATTATGCGTCTTACTAACCTCTTATAAACGAGAAGCCGTAAGTGCTTCACAAACACCCCTCACATTCACCAATTTACACACAATGAATCACATTTTTAATTACAAAGAATGCATCAGTCCATGCTGTGTAGTTTCATAACTTTACAAACAAGGCAGGATACACCTTCTTTTGCTGGCCTCAGGGCTGCAGTCATCAGAGCTGCTGTAGTCTTGACCACCTGACAGACGGGTTATGTTGTCTGTAATTTTTTGTAGTTGGTCCAGTGTTTGCTGGACTAGAATGCTATCCTCAACACTGCGACATAAATGTTAAAGGTCCCATGGCATGAAATTTTCACTTTCTGAGGTTTTTGAACGTTAACGTGAGCTCCCCTACCCTGTTTAGCCCCCCCCCCCCCCCAGACGTAACAGGGGCAGTAAAAGGATTAACCCCACATAAAGATGATGTAACTAAATTTTGCAACGAAATGAAGCAATTGCATGAGTCATATAGACTAAACGGAAACGAAATGGAAAGATGTTATAGAAAAGCGTTAGGGCACCACTGGGCAACAGTCTCAGGAGACTGGAATAGCAGAGACCAGCCACAAGGTGGAGCACAAGTAGGACCTATACTACAGTATGATAGTGACGTCTTACAAGGACGAGTTGCAGTGTTACATGAGAGGATTAGAGGAAGATTTAGACGGGCTCCCAACTATGGTATAATAAACCGTACAAAACAAAAGTATGATGAGTTATTTGAGGATTATCAACTCAGAATGAGAGAAATATTTACAAACAATAGCGGATTAGAAGATAGAGAAGATAACAACTGCCCATACAGACAACAACTAAAAAACGCTTTACATGCAAATTCCAGACCAGAAGTCCATAGATGGATAGAGAAGCATTATGTAGGTTTCGGTACAGGAACATTGGACAATTATATAGAACGAGCCAGTCATGCAGACAAAACCACAAGAGAAAAGAGGAAAGAAAACGCTAAACGAAACGCAGCATTCGTGATGACATCAGAAGGAGGTGAGAACGAGATATATTTCACAGGAATGGTAAATAGGGGACGAGGTAGAGGCAGAGGGGGAAAAGGAAAGGCTAGGGGTAGGGGGGGTCCCGGAAGAGGAGGTTACGAAAATCAGAGAAACAATAATCAGAAACAGGAGGAGGATGAGCAGACAGGCGAGGAAAATGTGTGTTGGTATTGCAAAAAGCCAGGACACTTCAAGAGAGACTGCAGGAAATACCAAGCAGCATGTGAAAGATGGGAAAATGACAGATGACTAGACCACGACAAAACGGAAACAAAATTAGAAATTGGAGATCAAAAGGAATGGGAAGAATTTGATAGACACCATGAACGAGTAGATCCAAAAGATTTTGACACAAAAATACCCCGAGAATGGTATCCATGGGAAAATGAAGAAAAAGTAGTTACAGATGTGTATGCAGCTTTAAGAGCCACACATAACTTACCTCAAATAGACTTATTGGTAAACGGACAGAAAATAACATTCTTATGTGATACAGGCGCATGTAAGACCACAATAAACAAGGAAGTGCCAGGGATGACACTGAGCTCAGACACAATGTCAGTAAGAGCAGCAAATGGACAGGTGAGTCAAGTCCCGATAACAAGTTTATTGACGCTGACAGATCCAGACGGACTGAGCATAGAAAGCACAGTGTTATTTTTGGAGGACTGCCCAGTTTGTCTCCTGGGAAGGGATGGACTGAGCAGTCTGAAACTAGCACTGCTCCCAGAATCAGGAGGCAGCATGAAGGTAGTTCGCGCAAGAGACATACCACCACTACAACACAGTTTTGTTATACAAAAGGCAGGAATTCCACGTTATTGGTACGGGTATCAAATACCACACAATGACGTAGGAAAAACGGGAAGTGCATTGTTAAAAGAGGCAAAAGCAGCAGTACCTACACCCTTTAAACCAATCTCTACAATGCCAGTGGACAAATTACACATAACAACATATTTCAGACATGAAAGAGGACCAGATAAACAATATTTTGACAAAATGGAAAAACTAGGCTCCATTCCAGCAATAATTCAGTATGTATATTCTGACAACAAAACATTTTGCGTTGCGGATATACAACTAAAGTGGAAAGATGAAAAAGACAAAAGATTCATTGAAAGAACACACACACCTATGCACGTCTCATTAATGAAACCAGTAGACTGGGAATGGAAAACCCTAGGACAAGTCATGGCAGAGTGTTATAGATGCAAAGACTGGGTAACTACAGGACCAACAACACAAACAGGATGTCACAATTGGACCAGACAAGCATTATTTTGGCCAATACATGTCACACCATTTCAGTGCCTCCAACCACCAGATGACGTAGAACAGTGATATTTATATTCCCTCACCGAGGCGGATGAAGCATTGCTGAAACAAGTTCCAGAAAAGTTATGGTCTACAGGACCATCAGATGTAGGATTGATAAAAGGAGTAGAACCGGTACAGATAAGACCAAAATCAGAATGGAGACCATGTGTAAGACAATATCCATTGAAACCTGAAGCCTTAGAAGGCATAAAACCAGTTATACAAGATCTGTTAAAGGCAGGAGTGTTAATAGAGTGTAATGACTCACCATGTAATACTCCTATTTTTCCAGTACAAAAAAGCAGCGCCATCTGTAGGATGGAGAATGATACAAGATCTACAAGCAGTAAACCAAGCAGTGATTCAGAGAGCTCCATGTGTTCCTGATCCACATACACTTCTAAATTCATTACAACCAAATTCACAGTATTTTACGGTCATAGACATTTCAAATGCATTTTTCTCAATTCCAGTACACAAAGACAGTCAATTTTGGTTTGCGTTCACCTACAATAATAAACGTTACAGTTATACCCGGTTACCACAGGGTTACTGCGAATCTCCCACAATATACTCACAGGCTATGAGTTCGAATTTGTGTAAATTTACAGCTCCAGGAGGAAGTCAAATCTTACTTTACGTGGATGATATTTTGATCTCATCACCAGATAAGGAAACGTGCCAAAAAGATACAATAGCGTTATTAAAATATCTAGCAGAAAACGGACATAAAGCAAGTAAAAATAAAGTACAATTTTGTAAACAAGAAGTCAAATACTTAGGACATTCTCTCAGTAATGAAGGCAGAGCAATTACTAACGACAGAAAAGCAGCTATCCTGAATGCACCAAAACCAGAAACCAAAAAACAAATCATGTCTTTTTTAGGATTAACGAATTACTGCAGACAATGGATTCCATGCTATGCAGAATTAACACACCCGTTAAGCCAACTAATATATGAGACTCCAATAGAAATGAAAGATAAATTAAGATGGACGCAGGAAGCAGAAAAGGCATACTGTGATCTAAAACAAACTTTAGTCTCAAGTGTAAGTTTAGCCTTACCGGATTATTCAAAACCCTTTGTGCAAATGGTAGATTGTAAAGGCATATTTATGACGTCAGTAATCACACAACTGCATGGAACCAAACTAAGACCTATAGCCTACTATTCAACTAAACTTGACAGTGTAGCGCAAACGATGCCCCACTGTCTAAGAGCCGTAGTAGCAGCGTCTGTAGCCGTAGAAGCTTCAGCAACAGTAGTGTTATTTCACCCATTAACACTCAAAGTACCGCACGCTGTAGCAGTATTACTATTACAGAGCAACCACTCATTTTTATCACCAGCAAGACATCTTTCATGTATGACAAATTTATATTCACAACCACATTTAACCATAGAAAGATGTGCAGTTTTAAATCCAGCCACTTTAATGCCGACTGAGGATGACGGAATCCCACATAATTGTAAAGAATTGGTAGAACAATCAACAAAATGTAGAGAAGATTTATTAGATACTCCAATTGAAGGAGCAGAAATTGTATTTGTAGATGGATCATCTAAAAAAGACAATTATGGAAAAACACAGACAGGGTATGCAGTAACAACAGTAAATAAAGTATTAAAAGCAAATAAATTACCTCCAAATTATTCAGCACAGGCAGCAGAATTAGTAGCACTAACAGAAGCATGCAAATTATTTAAAGGCAAGAACGTAACAATATATACAGATAGTCAATATGCATATGCGACAACTCACGTATTTGCACAATATTGGAAAAATAGAAGAATGAAGACTTCTACAGGAAAACCAGTAACTCATGCTGAATTATTAACAGAATTAATAAAAGCAGTACAATTACCAAATAAAATAGCTATTTGTAAATGTGCAGCACACAAATCTGGAACAGATGAAGTAACAAGAGGAAATGCAATGGCAGATAAAACAGCTAAAGACACAGCAGAATACAAAATAAATACATATTCTTTAATGGAAGGGACCCAACTAAACCAAAAAATACTACAAGACATGCAAGAACAAAGCCCTAAAACTGAAATAAACTTATGGAAAAGAAAAGGAGCACAAATAAAAAACGACATATATATGTGACCAGAAAATAAACCAATACTACCACAGAATTTATATAGATACGCAGCAATATTGAGCCATGGTAAATCACATGTCTCAACAGGAGGGATGGTATCTATGATAAATACGCAGTATACAACCTATGGATTTAATAACTACTCAAATTTTTTTGTAGAAGATGCCTAATATGTGCAAAACATAATCCACAAGGAAATCTTAGACCAACTAGAGGTAAATTTCCAGAACCACAATACCCATTTCAAGAAATACAGATGGATTTTATTCAATTAAATCAAAGTGAAGGTATGAAATATTGTTTAGTAATCATAGATGTGTTTTCAAAATGGACAGAGATATTTCCAACTAGACATCCAGATGCATTAACAGTAGCAAAAGCGTTATGCAAAGAAATTATACCTAGATATGGATTAGTGGAAGTGATCCGATCGGATAATGCTAAACATTTTGTTAATGAAACCATAGAATTGATAGAAAAGAAATTTGATATAAAACTAAAAAACTTGTGTTCATATCACCCACAGTCAGCAGGACTAGTAGAGAGAAGGAATGGTACTGTAAAAACCAGACTTTAAAAATGTATGGAAGAAACTAAAAGACCATGGACTAAATGTTTAGATTTAGTCAAGTTAGAATTAAATACTACAGCTATACAAGGGTTAACTCCATTTGAGATATTGTTTGGTAGACCATATAAAATACCACAATTAAAACAAATATGGGAAGATGGGGAAGATATGGACTTAGCGTCACACATGAGAAAAATGTTTGAAAAGCAAATAAACAAAAATACTGAAGTAGAACAACCCTGTTCTCAACAGGAGGAAGAGTTAGTGGAACCAGGGGACTGGAGCTTGGTGAAAAGCATTAAGAAAAAACACTGGTATTCACCTAAGTGGGAAGGTCCTTATCAAGTATTGTTAACAACCCCAACAGCACTAAAAATAGCTGAGAGAGCAACTTGGATTCATCAAAGTCATTGCAAAAAGGTTATAAACTACAAAGATGCCGATAAATCACAGGAATAGAATACCAAAATGGTTAAAGACAGCTATAATGTGTTGGATATTGTTGACATTCTTTGTAATGACATTCCTACTAGTATGGTATCTATGGGAGACACCCATCATCCAAGGAAATGAGACAAACATCACCACCACTCCCCCAGCAATCCTGCAAAGACAAAAAAGACGGATTGCGAGATTTCCTATCCCAGCCCAAGTTCCACCCCTGATACCAAAATATCCATGTGATAAAAAGGAAGGATACTCTCCTGTACCATATGTTTGTTTTAATACATTGAAATTCATAAGTATGATTCACATACCAATGAATACCCTTTTGATTGGAGGATATAAAGGTGATGAATGGGAAGGGTATACATGGTATATGACTACATTTTATGGTGGATGGGGATACGTGTTTGCCACCACAGACAAAACGTGGGCTGAAGATAGTTATGGGTGGGAGTCTAAAAAATGGGCTAGAAGACTTAAGATGGAAGTGATTAAATTGAATGGCAAATTAACTTTAGTAATGCTCTTTAACACAACAGCAGAACCATTAGAAGCAGGAATAGAATCAGGAGGTCATGGTCTGAAAGTACCATGTTATACCTTATTGTTATGTATTCATAAATCAGGAGTAAACCCATGCACAAAGTTTTTTATATGTTCTAACGAGGCTGACTCGACAGAACTGCCTCAGCAGAAGGAAAGTCTAGTGATAGAACCACGAACTTTCACTAGGACAAAGATTAGGATAAACAACAATGCGCAAACGATTGGTTTCTAATAGCTACAGGAATATCAGGACTCAACAACAACTGGTTGTTAATGGCGGAACAAGCAGCTAATTCATCACTATCAGACTGTTTAGTATGTTTGGGATCTAGACCAGTTTTGAAAGTAGTCCCTGCACCCATTAACGAGACATGTATAATACCTATAATGACTCACACCAATCCACCAAACTGTTCTGACTTAGATAAAACTTTTCCAGTCAACCAACCTGTAAAGATTAAACCAGTATTTGATGCTAAAGTAGCACTTCAAAATTTTACGTGTATAAATTTCAATGGAACAAAAAACATCTTAGGGAAAATCCAGCAGGAATTTTGTGAAACTAACATTAGTGGAGGTGACAACATGAAAGTAATATCCAGATCAGACGTGTGGTGGTGGTGCGGTGAAGACAAGATCTATGACAAAATACTGTCTAACACTTCAGCTCGTTGTGCTTTAGTTACACTGATTATGCCAGTGACGGTCCAACCAATGACTGCAGAAGAAATAAGTGCACATTATGGATGACCCAAGCTACATTGACACTGTGGGCATTTCGAGGGGCGTGCCTGACGAATATAAACTAGCAAATCAAATAGCAGCAGGATTTGAAAACATACCAGTAATAGCTGCATTCTTTCCAATTACGCCTAGCAAAAATGTAGACAGAATCAACTACATCCACTATAACGTCCAGAAACTTGGTAACTACACTGAAACTGCACTGTACACGACCAACTTAAAGCTACCTCACTCATGGCCTTCCAGAATCGCATAGCGCTCGACATGTTACTAGCCGAGAAAGGAGTTTGTGCAATCTTTGGGGATGTGTGTTGTACGTTTATCCCGAATAACACCGCTCCCGAAGGTAAACTCACTAAGGCCTTGGATGGCCTAAGAGCTATGAACAAGCGAATGAAGGACCAATCGGGGGTAGATACTTCCATGTGGGACGGCTGGCTGGATGTATTTGGAAAATACAAAGCCCTGGCAACGTCAGTAGCAGTATTTGCAGCAATTTTGACCTTATGTGGGTGTTGTTGTATTCCATGTTTAAGAGCATTAATTAATAGACTAATTACAACTGCCATCTCACCCTTACCACAAGACAAGGAAGGAATGATGCATTTGCTGGCAGGTTATGATGGCACTCTAGCGACACCCATTGACGAAGAAACAGATTTACAAAATGAATTGACTGACTTATTCCAAGAAACAGTCTATAAAATTAGACACCCTCTGAGTGTACAATAACAATGAACAGGTAACTGAAAATCTGCAAAGAAGAGGTTACACGGGATATAACAAAAATTAATAAACAGGAGGAAAATGATGGAATAATTATATATTATTAACTTTTGTGATTCTTTAATTTTTAGAAATGAAGTTTCAAAAGTGTGTACGTGACTTGTGATCATATGTTTTGAGCTGCAGAAAGGCCAGATATCTGAGGGGAGACGTAAGCAGACAGCTTGGCTCCTCCAGTATCTAAGTCACAGTGACATTGTCCCTGTGAGAGATGGAATTATCTTATAAGTTTTTTGGTTTTAATGATTATGTTTTGGTTTTAATGATTATGTTTTGTCGGCTGTCCTGCCACCTGTTCCCCCACCCCTTATGAGCAGGACTGCCCACGTGTAACTAGGGTTGTGAAAAACTGAATAAATACGCAAGCGGAGGGCACAGAGGGCCAGAACGCTCTGAGCAGATTGTGGCCAGAGCATTTGTGATCTGGGCTTTCTCTCTGACTGTTCTCCGCTTGCAAGTGAAAAACCTAATCTGTCTTGTCTTCCTTTCCTTGTGTGCAGAATATGTTGGGTTTTTGCCAGCACCCATCACTTTTGTATGAAAAGCGCTTTATAAATAATGTTTGATTGCATTAAAACATCATAAATACAATTCTTTCCTCAGACTGGCTCATACTATGGAAGAAAAATGATGATGATGGGTGGGCAAAGTCCTACAAAGAGTTAATCCACCATACCATGCAGCAAGACGGAAAGTAAGGCCAAATACAATGTCTCATCATACATAGGCTATTGAAAATGTATGCATACCAATGAGGGACGGTTTATTTATGTATTTATTATTATTATTATTATTATTTTTTTTTTTTTTTTTTTTTTTATTATTATTATTTTTTACAATAGGGTGCCAGAAACCTTAACCCAGTGCCTTACAACGTTGAATATATGGGGCACAAGTTACACATTGACCAAAATGAAAAATTGGTCATGTTTGGAGCGACCCATGTCATGGGTATTGATGGGTACATAAGAAGATTGTTGGGCGTTCCACCATGCCCATCAAAAACAATATTCTAATTTATAATGACTCGTACAGGTAAGAAATAAAAGGAAAAGAAAGAAAAGCCTCCTTTCTTGAGAGGATCACCATTACAGATGTTAGCTGTTCAATGTATTTATTAGTAATTCTATTTAACCTTGACATTTTCCACATGTTTATATATTGTTTTCAGACCAGCTGTGATATCCTACGGGATATGAGACCATATGCGTGTAGACCGTGGAAGGGAGTTTTTCTTGATCTTATTTATCCAGAAGCTGGCTGCGTACCGCCACAACAAGGAAAGGCAGCCATACCTTCAAACTCCATCGACCAGGGTAAAATAACACCCAAGAGACTTGCACCATGTGGCAAAGATGGGTCTATCCATTATATCTGCAAAATATCAAAGAAGAGAAAACTATGTAATAATGGTAAATGAAATATAATTATGCGTCTTACCCTGTAAACGAGAAGCCGTAAGTGCTTCACAAACACCCCTCACATTCACCAATTTACACACAATGAATCACACTTTTAATTACAAAGAATGCATCAGTCCATGCTGTGTAGTTTCATCACTTTACAAACAAGGCAGGATACACCTCTTGCTGGCCTCAGGGCTGCAGTCATCAGAGCTGTTGTAGTCTTGACCACCTGACAGACGGGTTATGTTGTCTGTAATTTTTTGTAGTTGGTCCAGTGTTTGCTGGACTAGAATGCTATCCTCAACCCTGCAACATAAATGTTAAAGGTCCCATGGCATGAAATTTTCATTTCTGAGGTTTTTGAACGTTAACGTGAGCTCCCCTACCCCGTTTAGCCCCCCCATGACTAAAGTTGTGAAATGTCTAAACTGAGCATTTGCGATTCTGAACAAGGGAACTTTCTGACGTCACACTCGGGGGGAAAAAAGCAAATGCACTTCCACCCCCTGTCTGGATGTCTACCCAGGGGCGTTCTTTGACAGGGGCCACCTGGGCAATTGCCCCTAGCGGCATCGCGGGGGGGCGCCGCGGTGGCGCTAAGCAAAAGAAAAAAAAGCGGGTGCGGAGCGCGGGCGCGCTGAGGCGCGGATCCTTGCGCGGGGGGTGGGGGGCTGGTGCTGGCTCGTGGTTATGTGAAGACAGAGTAGCGCCCCCACCGCACGCACCCACCGCCCGCGCCTGTACAATCCCCTGTGTTGTTATATTATTTTCATATACTTCAATTAAGGGGTCGAAATTGTCTACATTTCATTGAGTTTCATTCCGTGTTGAATTTTAATATTGTGGTTGTAGTGGCCGTGGTGGTCAATTGGTCAAGTGAAATGGTTCAGGTATGACAGTCTGACTGTGACCACCAGGGGGTGCTGGAGTGCACTTTTGCTTTCTTAAATAGCTGTAGGCCTACATGGCTATAATGTGAAATAATTGCACTTTTGGTCTTTTTTATGTTCAAAAACTTTTTTTGTAATTATTGTTTATATTTTTTATTGCAGTACTCATTAAAACTGCACATTTGTTTTTGAAAGTAGTTGTTGTGAATTGAGTTTGTATGGACAAAGGTCTTGTTTGTTTTTGGGTGGTGGGGTGGATGTTAGGGTTTGGTCAGAGGGGGGGGGGGCCCAGGGAGTAAATCACACTAGGAACGCCACTGTGTCTACCCACTGTCTCCGGAAATCATGCCCAGAGTGTTTGGACCGCGAACGAGCTACGCAATGCGAGATGCGTTTTTTTATTTGCCTGGAGGCACGTGAGAGTGTTTCCAGGCTTGGATGTCCTTTGTCCGACCCTCCGAAACCTCTGAAACAGCAGTGGTTTAATTTTATTTTCTGTGGAAATGTGTTTATTTTTCAATGGAAAGCGTCTCATATCTTCCTCTGCACTTAAAGGCAGAAGTGGGTCACAGCGCACATCGCGCCGCTAAACGAGGAAAGAGCAGAGAGTTTGGCCACGACCCATCCGCTGCACTGGCCTGTCTCTGTTCAGGGTCTTGTTCATGAGTGAGGGTTTTGATCTGGTCCTGGCCTAGACCAGGTTTAGCCCTGGTTCAGTGAGGGAAGAATGGAGCGTGAGACTGACAGGCTGATTGGAGCAGCGTCTGCAGTGATGCGATTACTGTATCGGACTGTTGTGGTGATGAAGTAGCTGAGTCCAAAGGCAAAGCCATTTACTGCTCAATCTACTCACCTGTGGTCATGAACTTTGGGTAATGATCGAAAGGACAAGATGGCGGATGCAAATGTGAAAATGAGTTTCCCAGCTAAAGAGTTAAATATAGACATTTGACATTTGAGATGTTACAGGTTTTTTACACCCTGTATCCTACTTGGGTTAGTGGGGAATCTTTAGTTTTAAAATTTTGTATCAACCCTACCTGTCCGCTACCATATTTGGATTTTTCAAACGCTGGCATTCAGATCAAGAAGCATACAGGAAGTATACATGAGATCAGTGGCTATGCCCCATTCCTGCTCTTGTTTGGTAAGGTGTCACACCTTCCACTGATGTGGCTCAGTCTTCAGTGACCCACAGGTCGTGGACTATGATCGCTATCTCTATGAATCAATGCAGAAAAATATGAGAGGCAATGTCAAAACAACTTCAGCACCAAACAGACTTGTACAACAGGAACGTGCGTGGTGCTCCAGTGGAAATGGATGATCATGTGTTACTTGCAAAGAACAGAGAAAATGGAAAAGAAAAACACGATTGAGAAAAATGATGAGAGCTGCACTTGTAAGATTCAAAACCCAATGAGCGGTCATACAACACCGCAAAAATACACGTTAAACTGTCACAGAGACATACAAAGACGTTAAGACCCAGATTAGAGCTAAATAGAGCAGTCCAGATTTACAGGAAGTAAACAGTGAAATTACATCCAGTCAAAAATAAGAACAAGCCACACTCACACATCACACACAAACACATCACATCAGAACCAACAAACATCAGTGATCTTTGTCTTATAGAATACATTATTCAACTTTTCTACATTTCAGCATTGATGGTTTTCAGATTCTACATTGTCACACTCCCAGATGGGGGCAAGAGACAGAGTTATTCTTATTGATACTTCCTATTCATATTACATTGTACTTTGCCATGAAATATTCCAAAAGTAAAGTCACAAATGTTGAATTTGCTCATTTCTATTTGTGACAAGAACCTAGAACATGCTATATAACCAAAAACAAAATTTGATCAATATACATTTTTGTTACCTGTTATTCAAGGTCATTAAAATTGAATACATCTTTGAATTGCCACCTTAACGTGGTGGAGGGGTTTGAGTGCCCAAATGATCCCGGGAGTGATGTTGTCGGGGGCTTCCTGGGGGACGGGTCAGACTAAGAGCGGTTCAGAAGCTCCTATGATGAGAAACATGGTATAAAATAATGGTAAAAAGAAGTTTAATTATTGTTGTAATGTTGTTATTACCTGGCCCAACTCCACTGGTGACCTGTTCAATACAGAATTGATTTTAAAATTGTATTATTATTTTTTTTAATTTATTTTGGAATGGCCTCCCTCTTCATCTGAGATCACGCTCCTCCTACATCACTTTAAAACCCTCCTAACAACAACAAACCACAACAACAAACTGGACTGGACTCATAACACAGATGCTCTGTACAGGAAGGGCCAGAGTCGGCTCTATCTCCTGAGGAGACTCAGGTCTTTTGGAGTGAGAGGGCCACTCCTGAAGACCTTCTATGACTCTGTGGTGGCATCAGCCATCCTGTACGGTGTGGTCTGCTGGAGCAGCAGCATCACAGAGAGGGAGAAGAAGAGGCCGGACAAGGTCATCAAGAAGTCCAGCTCTGTCCTGGGCTGTCCTCTGGACTCAGTGCAGAGAGGAGGGTCCTGGCTAAACTCATGTCTATGCTGGACCATGAGTGTCGCCCCCTGCAGGACGCTCTGTCGGCTCTGGAGAGCAGCTTCAGTGACAGACTGATTCACCCTCGCTGTGTGAAGGAGAGGTTTCGCAGGTCTTTCCTTCCTGCTGCTGTCAGACTGTACAACAAACACTGTTAACATGTCATTCAACTTTATCTGCACTACAATATTCAGCTATACTCGAAAGTCTATTTTTAGGTCTATTTTTAAATTATTTTAAGACATTATTTATTATCTTGTTTTATTGCATGCTACATTTTCCTGCTGTTCTTGATCTGTGCGTTGCAACACTGGAATTTCCCCACTGTGGGACTAATAAAAGCATATCTTATCTTATCTTAAAACAGATTTATTCATGTTGGGATTCAGCAGCTCATGAACAGCCCATGAGCTCTCCTCTGAAGCTCA
The DNA here is from genome assembly GCA_036785185.1 of Paratrypauchen microcephalus. Classification (NCBI taxonomy): domain Eukaryota; kingdom Metazoa; phylum Chordata; class Actinopteri; order Gobiiformes; family Gobiidae; genus Paratrypauchen; species Paratrypauchen microcephalus. The sequence goes on along the minus strand of JAVJIX010000119.1, from coordinate 1,768,222 downwards.
ACTTTAGACTTTTATCTTTGTGTATTATGCCACTCTTTTATGTCATATTTTATATATTTTATATTTGTTTTACTGTTTCACTATGTTGTGTTTCATGCTGTAAAGCACTTTAGTGCAACTTTTTACACTTGTTTTAAATGTGCTATAGAAATAAAATGACTTTACTTGACTTACTGTTTCATGTGGATAGGCTCAGTAATTACAGGTCAACAAATCAAACCACTTATAAAGATTCGAGAATGTTCTGATGTTACGCGAACGCTGCCTGTTTTTCCATTTACCAGGTCTTTGGTAGTTGAGCAGAAGTTTCTTATGAAAGATGCACAATCCAAACAATGATGTCCAGAAATAAACATTTATTATGAAAGGCCAAAGGAAATATGCATTTTATATGAATATTATTCAGTAACCACTCTCTAGTTTAGGCGTCTGTACTTTGAACAGTGCAAACAACGATATCCAAAAATCAGTGTTGTATAGTAACGAAGTAATAATACTTCACTACTGTACTTAAGTACATTTTGGGAGACTTTGTACTTTACTTGAGTTTTAAAAAAAATGATAACTTTTACTTTTACTTCACTACATTTGCGAATTTAATTGCATACTTTTACTCCGATACATTTTCAATGTGCCGTTTAGTTACTCGTTACAAAAAAACCTCTACTGACTGAAGGAAGTCAGGACGTGCCTGGGCTTGTTCGCTACTTGCGCATGACAATCAGCCTACACCTGTTGGTTTCATGCAGCTCGTTTAATCAATCAACATCCCTGATGGAAGAGGAGACAGCATCCACGTCGGCTACAAATGAAGGGGGAGCTGACGATGAGCATCCCTGGCCGTACTTAAACACAATGTTCTCTTTCGCTGATATGAAGGATTCGTCCTATCGAATGAAGTGCCTCTTGTGCCTTCCAAGAAACGTGGAAATCCTATCTTACAGAAACTCCCCGTCCAACCTCAAGAAACACATCGAGGTAAGTTCTAGATTCATGAAATTGTTAGCGTCTGTATTCCAATTTCAGTAACCATAGCATGGACATTCTAGACACCGTTGTGAAACCTTGAGCATAACATGTAGAAATTAACTTTGTGTGACATTGTTTCGGTTGCACAAAGCGTATTTGACGTTGACGATGTTGGAGCTAACAGGCTACCTAGCTTTTTCAGCTCAAGGGAAGGCATAGCTGTAGGCTATTCAGATATAAATTCAGACTGCCTTTGCTTGATACTTTTACTTGTACTTTTAATGACATTACTTGAGTACATTTATTTTTACATTACTTGTCATACTTAAGTACAAGAAGTTCAAGATACTTTAAGACTTTTACTCAAGTAACATTTCAGTCAGTGACTTTGACTTTTACCAAAGTCATTTTTGGGAGGGGAACCTATACTTTTACTTGTTTGATTTTCCAATACTTTATACAACACTGCCAAAAATAAACATTAAGATGAAGACTTTATTGGTCTCACACACAGTGACACATGGGAGAAATTTGACTTCTGCATTTGACCCATCCTTTTCAGGAGCAGTGAGCAGCCATCTTTTTCGGCACCCGGGGGGCAGTACCGTGAAGGGTCTTGCCCAAGGACCCACACTGGTTAGCTCATTGCTGGGGGGATTTGAACCCACAACCCCCAGGGGGAAAGTCAGTGACTTACCAGTTGAGCTAACCAGCCAGTGAACATTTATTATGAACTAAAAGTAAGAGGCCAGTATCAACTCACAAGTTTAGGCCTCTGCAGTCTTAAAAATAACAGCACTGCAGAGACTGTCTCATGTACATTTTCACTAAAAGCTTCAGCTCTGCCTTTGAGGCAGTGCTCAGAGGTAAGCAGCCACTGCTCCACACAGGCCCAACACCCAAGAGACTTGCACCATGTGGCAAAGACGGGTCTATCCATTATATCTGCAAAATATCAAAGAAGAGAAAACTATGTAATAATGGTAAATGAAATATAATTATGCGTCTTACCCTATAAACGAGAAGCCGTAAGTGCTTCACAAACACCCCTCACATTCACCAATTTACACACAATGAATCACACTTTTAATGACAAAGAATGCATTAGTCCATGTTGTGTAGTTTCATAACTTTACAAACAAGGCAGGATACACCTTCTCTTGCTGGCCTCAGGGCTGCAGTCATCAGAGCTGCTGTAGTCTTGACCACCTGACAGACGGGTTATGTTGTCTGTAATTTTTTGTAGTTGGTCCAGTGTTTGCTGGACTAGAATGCTATCCTCAACCCTGCGACATAAATGTTAAAGGTCCCATGGCATGAAATTTTCACTTTCTGAGGTTTTTGAACGTTAACGTGAGCTCCCCTACCCTGTTTGCCCCCCCGTCCCATGGCTAAAGTTGTGAAATGTCTAAACTGAGCATTTGCGATTCTGAACAAGGGAACTTTCTGACGTCACACTCGGGGGAAAAAAGCAAATGCACTTCCACCCCCCGTCTGGATGTCTACCCAGGGGCGTTCTTTGACGGGGGCCACCTGGGCAATTGCCCCTAGCGGCATCGCAGGGGGGCGCCGCGGGGGGGCGCCGCGGTGGCGCTAAGCAAAAAAAAAAAAAGCGGGTGCGGAGCGCGGGCGCGCTGAGGCGCGGATCCTTGCGCGGGGGGTGGGGGGCTGGTGCTGGCTCGTGGTTACGTGAAGACAGAGTAGCGCCCCCACCGCACGCACCCACCGCCCGCGCCTGTACAATCCCCTGTGTTGTTATATTATTTTCATATACTGAAGCCGATCTCGGTGCGTCACTGCCGCGTCCTAAAACCGGACACCGCGGCGTCATTTTCATCTCTTTTTATGGAAAATGTGCCAGACCTGGGTGACGCCGGCTTTCGGGACACTGAAGGAATGACAAACTCTTTTATGGCTGTGTGCACTACAGTCATGGACTCTGTAGCTCCACAAAAAGCTGCGCGCCCCAGAGTCAAACCTGTGCCATGGATAAATGACACCACTCGTGAAGCCAGGCGCAGATGTAGGCTGGCGGAAAGGAAATGGAAAAATGATCATCTGCAAGTGTCTTATGAAATTTTAAGAGACAGCTTAAAAACTTATCAGAAATCTGTTAAAGATTCAAGATTCAAATTTGGTTTTGACAAATGTCAATAATCGTCGTGTTTAATTTCAGACAATTGGGTCTGTTTTGAGCCCATCCACATCCACTATTTTAGATTCTTGTTCTGAAAAATGTGAACAGTTTTTATCTTACTTCACAGAGAAAGTTGCTTTGATTAGAGCCAACTTAAACTGTCCTTGTGCTGTTTCACAAATAAGCATGTCTTGTTCAGCTGTTTTTTGTACATTTGAGCCAGTGTCTTTAGAGTTTCTCTCTAAAATAGCAACTGAGCTTAAAGCTTCATCCAGTCCTATTGACCCCGTCCCTCCAAGGTTGTTTAAGGAGGTGTGGACAACAATTGGCTCAAGTGTATGTGCTATCATGAACAGCAGTCTTGTCTCTGGTGTTGTACCTTCATTTTTCAAAAAGGCTGTAATCGAACCTCTCCTTAAGAAACCAAGTTTGGACGCATCAAATGTTTCAAATTTTCGTCCAATCTCTAAGCTTCCTTTCTTGGCTAAAGTATTGGAAAAATGTGTTCTTTATCAGTTGCAGCCTTTTTTAAAAGCACATGGCATTTTAGAGCGTTTTCAGTCAGGATACAAGGCCCTGCATAGCACGGAGTCAGCACTTTTAAAGGTTTTTAATGACCTATTTTTAATGACTGATGGTGGTAGCTCTGCCATTTTAGTGCTTTTAGACCTGACTGCCGCTTTTGACACAGTCGACCATGCAACTCTTTTAAACCGCCTTGAAGACTGTGTGGGTGTCAGGGGGACTGCCTTAAACTGGTTCAGGTCTTACCTGTCTGGGAGATCCTGCACTGTCAGGCTGGGGGACTCCACCTCGTCTGCTGCTCCTTTGCACTGTGGAGTCCCCCAGGGGTCAATTCTTGGCCCTATTCTTTTTACCCTCTACCTTCTCCCACTCGGTGCAATTTTTAAAAAGCATGGCATTTTATATCATTTTTACGCTGATGACTGCCAGATTTATCTGCCTATTTCTAAGCACGCGAAAGGCCCCCTGACACCCTTGTTGAACTGCCTTGGTGACGTCAAGGCTTGGTTGGCCCAAAATTTTCTCTGTTTGAACGAAGGGAAAACTGAAATTGTGCTCTTTGGGCCCACTGATCCCTCATTGGACTTGGGCCCCTTTAAAGATAATGTCCATCCCTTCACCACCAACCTTGGCGTCACCATGGACAGTGATTTTAAACTCAGCAAGCAGATCAACACAGTCATTAAATCAGGCTTTTATCATCTTCGTCTTTTATCCAAAGTTAAACCGTTTTTAAGTTTTAAGCATTTTGAACAAGTCGTTCACGCTTTTATTTCTTCGCGTCTGGACTACTGTAATGCTCTTTATACTGGTATATCACAAAATGCTCTTTCACGCCTACAGTTAGTCCAGAACTCCGCGGCACGACTTTTAACAGGAACCAAAAAACGTGAGCACATCACCCCAATTCTTGCGTCTTTGCACTGGCTTCCTGTTCATTTTAGAATTGATTTTAAAATGGTATTGTTTGTTTTTAAAGCTTTGAATGGACTGGCCCCGGATTACATCTCGGACCTCATCCAAATTTACACTCCGGCGCTCTCTGAGGTCTGAGGGCCAACTCCAGCTGGTGGTGCCTAGGACCAGACTTAAATCCAGAGGGGACAGAGCTTTTTCTGTGGTTGGTCCTAAGATCTGGAACGCCCTGCCCCCCCACGTCCGAGCAGCTCCCTCAGTGGAGTGTTTTAAGTCTCGTCTTAAGACCCACTTTTATTCTCTGGCTTTTAACACCGCGTGAGTTGTGTGGTCCTCTGTTGTCTTTTATTGTATTTTAGGGTTTTTTATTATTTTATTGTTCTTAGAGTATTTATTTATTTATTTTTTAGCGTTTGTATTTTTATTTATTTATTTATTTTTATTTTTATTTTTTTATTCTATATTTTTATTATTTTATGGTATATTTATTTGTATGCACACTTGTTTCTGTGATTATTTGTTTATTTTAAATGATGTTTCTGTGCAGCACTTTGGAAACGCTTTTAGTTTATGAAATGTGCTATATAAATAAAGTGGATTGGATTGGATACTTCAATTAAGGGGTCGAAATTGTCTATATTTCATTACGTTTCATTCCGTGTTGAATTTTAATATTGTGGTTGTAGTGGCCGTGGTGGTCAATTGGTCAAGTGAAATGGTTCAGGTATGACAGTCTGACTGTGACCACCAGGGGGTGCTGGAGTGCACTTTTGCTTTCTTAAATAGCTGTAGGCCTACATGGCTATAATGTGAAATAATTGCGCCTTTGGTCTTTTTTATGTTCAAAAAATTTTTGTAATTATTGTTTATATTTTTTATTGCAGTACTCATTAAAACTGTACATTTGTTTTTGAAAGTAGTTGTTGTGAATTGAGTTTGTATGGACAAAGGTCTTGTTTGTTTTTGGGTGGTGGGGCGGATGTTAGGGTTTGGTTGGAGGGGGGGGGGGGGCAGGGAGTAAATCACACTAGGAACGCCACTGTGTCTACCCACTGTCTCTGGAAATCATGCCCAGAGAGTTTGGACCGCGAACGAGCTACGCAATGCGAGATGCGTTTTTTTATTTGCCTGGAGGCACGTGAGAGTGTTTCCACGCTCGGATGTCCTTTGTCCGACCCTCCGAAACCTCTGAAACAGCAGTGGTTTAATTTTATTTTCTGTGGAAATGTGTTTATTTTTCAATGGAAAGCATCTCATATCTTCCTCTGCACTTAAAGGCAGAAGTGGGTGACAGCGCACATCGCGCCGCTAAACGAGGAAAGAGCAGAGAGTTTGGCCATGACCCATCCGCTGCACTGGCCTGTCTCTGTTCAGGGTCTTGTTCATGAGTGAGGGTTTTGATCTGGTCCTGGCCTAGACCAGGTTTAGCCCTGGTTCAGTGAGGGAAGAATGGAGCGTGAGACTGACAGGCTGATTGGAGCAGCGTCTGCAGTGATGCGATTACTGTATCGGACTGTTGTGGTGAGGAAGTAGCTGAGTCCAAAGGCAAAGCCATTTACTGCTCAATCTACTCACCTGTGGTCATGAACTTTGGGTAATGATCGAAAGGACAAGATGGCGGATGCAAATGTGAAAATGAGTTTCCCAGCTAAAGAGTTAAATATAGACATTTGACATTTGAGATGTTACAGGTTTTTTACACCCTGTATCCTACTTGGGTTAGTGGGGAATCTTTAGTTTTAAAATTTTGTATCAACCCTACCTGTCCGCTACCATATTTGGATTTTTCAAACGCTAGCATTCAGATCAAGAAGCATACAGGAAGTATACATGAGATCAGTGGCTATGCCCCATTCCTGCTCTTGTTTGGTAAGGTGTCACACCTTCCACTGATGTGGCTCAGTCTTCAGTGACCCACAGGTCGTGGACTATGATCACTATCTCTATGAATCAATGCAGAAAAATATGAGAGGCAATGTCAAAACAACTTCAGCACCAAACAGACTTGTACAACAGGAACGTGCGTGGTGCTCCAGTGGAAATGGATGATCATGTGTTACTTGCAAACAACAGAGAAAATGGAAAAGAAAGAAAGAGAAAAAACGCGATTGAGAAAAATGATGAGAGCTGCACTTGTAAGATTCAAAACCCAATGAGCGGTCATACAACACCGCAAAAATACACGTTAAACTGTCACAGAGACATACAAAGACGTTAAGACCCAGATTAGAGCTAAATAGAGCAGTCCAGATTTACAGGAAGTAAACAGTGAAATTACATCCAGTCAAAAATAAGAACAAGCCACACTCACACATCACACACAAACACATCACATCAGAACCAACAAACATCAGTGATCTTTGTCTTATAGAATACATTATTCAACTTTTCTACATTTCAGCATTGATGGTTTTCAGATTCTACATTGTCACACTCCCAGATGGGGGCAAGAGACAGAGTTATTCTTATTGATACTTCCTATTCATATTATATTGTACTTTGCCATGAAATATTCCAAAAGTAAAGTCACAAATGTTGAATTTGCTCATTTCTATTTGTGACAAGACCCTAGAACATGCTATATAACCAAAAACAAAATTTGATCAATATACATTTTTGTTACCCCTGTATTCAAGGTCATTAAAATTGAATACGTCTTTGAATTGCCACCTTAACGTGGTGGAGGGGTTTGAGAGCCCAAATGATCCCGGGAGTGATGTTGTCGGGGGCTTCCTGGGGGACGGGTCAGACTAAGAGCGGTTCAGAAGCTCCTATGATGAGAAACATGGTATAAAATAATGATAAAAAGAAGTTTAATTATTGTTGTAATGTTGTTATTACCTAGCCCAACTCCACTGGTGACCTGTTCAATACAGAATTGATTTTAAAATTGTATTATTATTTTTTTTTATTTATTTTGGAATGGCCTCCCTCTTCATCTGAGATCACGCTCCTCCTACATCACTTTAAAACCCTCCTAACAACAACAAACAACAACAACAAATCTATTATTATTAAATTATCTTATCTTAAAACAGATTTATTCAAGTTGGGATTCAGCAGCTCATGAACAGCCCATGAGCTCTACTCTGAAGCTCAACTTTAGACTTTTATCTTTGTGTATTATGCCACTCTTTTATGTCATATTTTATATATTTTATATTTGTTTTACTGTTTCACTATGTTGTGTTTCATGCTGTAAAGCACTTTAGTGCAACTTTTTACACTTGTTTTAAATGTGCTATAGAAATAAAATGACTTTACTTGACTTACTGTTTCATGTGGATAGGCTCAGTAATTACAGGTCAACAAATCAAACCAGTTATAAAGATTCGAGAATGTTCTGATGTTACGCGAACGCTGCCTGTTTTTCCATTTACCATGTCTTTGGTGGTTGAGCAGAAGTTTCTTATGAAAGATGCACAATCCAAACAATGATGTCCAGAAATAAACATTTATTATGAAAGGCCAAAGGAAATATGCATTTTATATGAATATTATTCAGTAACCACTCTCTAGTTTAGGCGTCTGTACTTTGAACAGTGCAAACAACGATATCCAAAAATCAGTGTTGTATAGTAACGAAGTAATAATACTTCACTACTGTACTTAAGTACATATTGGGAGACTTTGTACTTTACTTGAGTTTAAAAAAAAAATGATAACTTTTACTTTTACTTCACTACATTTGCGAATTTAATTGCATACTTTTACTCCGTTACATTTTCAATGTGCCGTTTAGTTACTCGTTACAAAAAAACCTCTACTGACTGAAGGAAGTCAGGACGTGCCTGGACTTGTTCGCTACTTGCGCATGACAGTCAGCCTACACCTGTTGGTTTCATGCAGCTCGTTTAATCAATCAACATCCCTGATGGAAGAGGAGACAGCATCCACGTCGGCTACAAATGAAGGGGGACCTGACGATGAGCATCCCTGGCCGTACTTAAACACAATGTTCTCTTTCGCTGATATGAAGGATTCGTCCTATCGAATGAAGTGCCTCTTGTGCCTTCCAAGAAACGTGGAAATCCTATCTTACAGAAACTCCCCGTCCAACCTCAAGAAACACATCGAGGTAAGTTCTAGATTCATGAAATTGTTAGCGTCTGTATTCCAATTTCAGTAACCATAGCATGGACATTCTAGACACCGTTGTGAAACCTTGAGCATAACATGTAGAAATTAACTTTGTGTGACATTGTTTCGGTTGCACAAAGCGTATTTGACGATGTTGGAGCTAACAGGCTACCTAGCTTTTTTGGCTCAAGGGAAGGCATAGCTGTAGGCTATTCAGATATAAATTCAGACTGCCTTTGCTTGATACTTTTACTTGTACTTTTAATGACATTACTTGAGTACATTTATTTTTACATTACTTGTCATACTTAAGTACAAGAAGTTCAAGATACTTTAAGACTTTTACTCAAGTAACATTTCAGTCAGTGACTTCGACTTTTACCAAAGTCATTTTTGGGAGGGGTACCTATACTTTTACTTGAGTTTGATTTTCCAGTACTTTATACAACACTGCCAAAAATAAACATTAAGATGAAGACTTTATTGGTCTCACACACAGTGACACATGGGAGAAATTTGACTTCTGCATTTGACCCATCCTTTTCAGGAGCAGTGAGCAGCCATCTTTTTCGGCACCCGGGGGGCAGTACCGTGAAGGGTCTTGCCCAAGGACCCACACTGGTTAGCTCATTGCTGGGGGGATTTGAACCCACAACCCCCAGGGGGAAAGTCAGTGACTTACCAGTTGAGCTAGCCAGCCAGTGAACATTTATTATGAACTAAAAGTAAGAGGCCAGTATCAACTCACAAGTTTAGGCCTCTGCAGTCTTAAAAATAACAGCACTGAGGTTTTTGAACGTTAACCTGAGCTCCCCTACCCTGTTTACCCCCCCCCCCCTTCCATGGCTAAAGTTGTGAAATGTCTAAACTGAGCATTTGCGATTCTGAACAAGGGAACTTTCTGACGTCACACTCGGGGGAAAAAAGCAAATGCACTTCCACCCCCCGTCTGGATGTCTACCCAGGGGCGTTCTTTGACGGGGGCCACCTGGGCAATTGCCCCTAGCGGCATCGCGGGGGGGCATCGTGGGGGGGCGCCGCGGTGGCGCGAAGCAAAAAAAAAAAAAGAGGGTGCGGAGCGCGGGCGCGCTGAGGCGCGGATCCTTGCGCGGGGGGTGGGGGGCTGGTGCTGGCTCGTGGTTACGTGAAGACAGAGTAGCGCCCCCACCGCACGCACCCACCGCCCGCGCCTGTACAATCCCCTGTGTTGTTATATTATTTTCATATACTTCAATTAAGGGGTCGAAATTGTCTACATTTCATTACGTTTCATTCCGTGTTGAATTTTAATATTGTGGTTGTAGTGGCCGTGGTGGTCAATTGGTCAAGTGAAATGGTTCAGGTATGACAGTCTGACTGTGACCACCAGGGGGTGCTGGAGTGCACTTTTGCTTTCTTAAATAGCTGTAGGCCTACATGGCTATAATGTGAAATAATTGCGCCTTTGGTCTTTTTTATGTTCAAAAACTTTTTTTGTAATTATTGTTTATATTTTTTATTGCAGTACTCATTAAAACTGCACATTTGTTTTTGAAAGTAGTTGTTGTGAATTGAGTTTGTATGGACAAAGGTCTTGTTTGTTTTTGGGTGGTGGGGCGGATGTTAGGGTTTGGTTGGAGGGGGCGGGGGGGGGGGGAGGGAGTAGATCACACTAGGAACGCCACTGTGTCTACCCACTGTCTCTGGAAATCATGCCCAGAGAGTTTGGACAGCGAACGAGCTACGCAATGCGAGATGCGTTTTTTTATTTGCCTGGAGGCACCTGAGAGTGTTTCCAGGCTCGGATGTCCTTTGTCCAACCCTCCGAAACCTCTGAAACAGCAGTGGTTTAATTTTATTTTCTGTGGAAATGTGTTTATTTTTCAATGGAAAGCATCTCATATCTTCCTCTGCACTTAAAGGCAGAAGTGGGTCACAGCGCACATCGCGCCGCTAAACGAGGAAAGAGCAGAGAGTTTGGCCATGACCCATCCGCTGCACTGGCCTGTCTCTGTTCAGGGTCTTGTTCATGAGTGAGGGTTTTGATCTGGTCCTGGCCTAGACCAGGTTTAGCCCTGGTTCAGTGAGGGAAGAATGGAGCGTGAGACTGACAGGCTGATTGGAGCAGCGTCTGCAGTGATGCGATTACTGTATCGGACTGTTGTGGTGAGGAAGTAGCTGAGTCCAAAGGCAAAGCCATTTACTGCTCAATCTACTCACCTGTGGTCATGAACTTTGGGTAATGATCGAAAGGACAAGATGGCGGATGCAAAAGTGAAAATGAGTTTCCCAGCTAAAGAGTTAAATATAGACATTTGACATTTGAGATGTTACAGGTTTTTTACACCCTGTATCCTACTTGGGTTAGTGGGGAATCTTTAGTTTTAAAATTTTGTATCAACCCTACCTGTCCGCTACCATATTTGGATTTTTCAAACGCTGGCATTCAGATCAAGAAGCATACAGGAAGTATACATGAGATCAGTGGCTATGCCCCATTCCTGCTCTTGTTTGGTAAGGTGTCACACCTTCCACTGATGTGGCTTAGTCTTCAGTGACCCACAGGTCGTGGACTATGATCGCTATCTCTATGAATCAATGCAGAAAAATATGAGAGGCAATGTCAAAACAACTTCAGCACCAAACAGACTTGTACAACAGGAACGTGCGTGGTGCTCCAGTGGAAATGGATGATCATGTGAAAATGGAAAAGAAAGAATGAGAAAAAACGCGATTGAGAAAAATGATGAGAGCTGCACTTGTAAGATTCAAAACCCAATGAGCGGTCATACAACACCGCAAAAATACACGTTAAACTGTCACAGAGACATACAAAGACGTTAAGACCCAGATTAGAGCTAAATAGAGCAGTCCAGATTTACAGGAAGTAAACAGTGAAATTACATCCAGTCAAAAATAAGAACAAGCCACACTCACACATCACACACAAACACATCACATCAGAACCAACAAACATCAGTGATCTTTGTCTTATAGAATACATTATTCAACTTTTCTACATTTCAGCATTGATGGTTTTCAGATTCTACATTGTCACACTCCCAGATGGGGGCAAGAGACAGAGTTATTCTTATTGATACTTCCCATTCATATTATATTGTACTTTGCCATGAAATATTCCAAAAGTAAAGTCACAAATGTTGAATTTGCTCATTTCTATTTGTGACAAGAACCCAGAACATGCTATATAACCAAAAACAAAATTTGATCAATATACATTTTTGTTACCCCTGTATTCAAGGTCATTAAAATTGAATAAGTCTTTGAATTGCCACCTTAACGTGGTGGAGGGGTTTGAGTGCCCAAATGATCCCGGGAGTGATGTTGTCGGGGGCTTCCTGGGGGACGGGTCAGACTAAGAGCGGTTCAGAAGCTCCTATGATGAGAAACATGGTATAAAATAATGGTAAAAAGAAGTTTAATTATTGTTGTAATGTTGTTATTACCTAGCCCAACTCCACTGGTGACCTGTTCAATACAGAATTGATTTTAAAATTGTATTATTATTTTTTTAAATTTATTTTGGAATGGCCTCCCTCTTCATCTGAGATCACGCTCCTCCCTACATCACTTTAAAACCCTCCTAACAACAACAAACAACAACAACAAATCTATTATTATTAAATTATCTTATCTTAAAACAGATTTATTCAAGTTGGGATTCAGCAGCTCATGAACAGCCCATGAGCTCTACTCTGAAGCTCAACTTTAGACTTTTATCTTTGTGTATTATGCCACTCTTTTATGTCATATTTTATATATTTTATATTTGTTTTACTGTTTCACTATGTTGTGTTACATGCTGTAAAGCACTTTAGTGCAACTTTTTACACTTGTTTTAAATGTGCTATAGAAATAAAATGACTTTACTTGACTTACTGTTTCATGTGGATAGGCTCAGTAATTACAGGTCAACAAATCAAACCAGTTATAAAGATTCTAGAATGTTCTGATGTTACGCGAACGCTGCCTGTTTTTCCATTTACCATGTCTTTGGTGGTTGAGCAGAAGGTTCTTATGAAAGATGCACAATCCAAACAATGATGTCCAGAAATAAACATTTATTATGAAAGGCCAAAGGAAATATGCATTTTATATGAATATTATTCAGTAACCACTCTCTAGTTTAGGCGTCTGTACTTTGAACAGTGCAAACAACGATATCCAAAAATCAGTGTTGTATAGTAACGAAGTAATAATACTTCACTACTGTACTTAAGTACATTTTGGGAGACTTTGTACTTTACTTGAGTTTTAAAAAAAATGATAACTTTTACTTTTACTTCACTACATTTGCGAATTTTATTGCATACTTTTACTCCGTTACATTTTCAATGTGCCGTTTAGTTACTCGTTACAAAAAAAACCTCTACTGACTGAAGGAAGTCAGGACGTGCCTGGGCTTGTTCGCTACTTGCGCATGACAATCAGCCTACACCTGTTGGTTTCATGCAGCTCGTTTAATCAATCAACATCCCTGATGGAAGAGGAGACAGCATTCACGTCGGCTACAAATGAAGGGGGAGCTGACGATGAGCATCCCTGGCCGTACTTAAACACAATGTTCTCTTACGCTGATATGAAGGATTTGTCCTATCAAATGAAGTGCCTCTTGTGCCATCCAAGAAACGTGGAAATCCTATCTTACAGAAACTCCCCGTCCAACCTCAAGAAACACATCGAGGTAAGTTCTAGATTAATGAAATTGTTAGCGTCTGTATTCCAATTTCAGTAACCATAGCATGGACATTCTAGACACCGTTGTGAAACCTTGAGCATAACATGTAGAAATTAACTTTGTGTGACATTGTTTCGGTTGCACAAAGCGTATTTGACGATGTTGGAGCTAACAGGCTACCTAGCTTTTTCGGCTCAAGGAAAGGCATAGCTGTAGGCTATTCAGATATAAATTCAGACTGTCTTTGCTTGATACTTTTACTTGTACTTTTAATTACATTACTTGAGTACATTTATTTTTACATTACTTGTCATACTTAAGTACAAGAAGTTCAAGATACTTTAAGACTTTTACTCAAGTAACATTTCAGTCAGTGACTTCGACTTTTACCAAAGTCATTTTTGGGAGGGGAACCTATACTTTTACTTGTTTGATTTTCCAGTACTTTATACAACACTGCCAAAAATAAACATTAAGATGAAGACTTTATTGGTCTCACACACAGTGACACATGGGAGAAATTTGACTTCTGCATTTGACCCATCCTTTTCAGGAGCAGTGAGCAGCCATCTTTTTCGGCACCCGGGGGGCAGTACCGTGAAGGGTCTTGCCCAAGGACCCACACTGGTTAGCTCATTGCCGGGGGGATTTGAACCCACAACCCCCAGGGGGAAAGTCAGTGACTTACCAGTTGAGCTAGCCAGCCAGTGAACATTTATTATGAACTAAAAGTAAGAGGCCAGTATCAACTCACAAGTTTAGGCCTCTGCAGTCTTAAAAATAACAGCACTGCAGAGACTGTCTCGTGTACATTTTCACTAAAAGCTTCAGCTCTGCCTTTGAGGCAGTGCTCAGAGGTAAGCAGCCACTGCTCCACACAGGCCCAACACCCAAGAGACTTGCACCATGTGGCAAAGACGGGTCTATCCATTATATCTGCAAAATATCAAAGAAGAGAAAACTATGTAATAATGGTAAATGAAATATAATTATGCGTCTTACCCTATAAACGAGAAGCCGTAAGTGCTTCACAAACACCCCTCACATTCACCAATTTACACACAATGAATCACACTTTTAATGACAAAGAATGCATTAGTCCATGTTGTGTAGTTTCATAACTTTACAAACAAGGCAGGATACACCTTCTCTTGCTGGCCTCAGGGCTGCAGTCATCAGAGCTGCTGTAGTCTTGACCACCTGACAGACGGGTTATGTTGTCTGTAATTTTTTGTAGTTGGTCCAGTGTTTGCTGGACTAGAATGCTATCCTCAACCCTGCGACATAAATGTTAAAGGTCCCATGGCAAGAAATTTTCACTTTCTGAGGTTTTTGAACGTTAACGTGAGCTCCCCTACCCTGTTTGCCCCCCCGTCCCATGGCTAAAGTTGTGAAATGTCTAAACTGAGCATTTGCGATTCTGAACAAGGGAACTTTCTGACGTCACACTCGGGGGGGAAAAAGCAAATGCACTTCCACCCCCCGTCTGGATGTCTACCCAGGGGCGTTCTTTGACGGGGGCCACCTGGGCAATTGCCCCTAGCGGCATCGCAGGGGGGGTGCCGCGGGGGGGCGCCGCGGTGGCGCTAAGCAAAAAAAAAAAAAAGCGGGTGCGGAGCGCGGGCGCGCTGAGGCGCGGATCCTTGCGCGGGGGGTGGGGGGCTGGTGCTGGCTCGTGGTTACGTGAAGACAGAGTAGCGCCCCCACCGCACGCACCCACCGCCCGCGCCTGTACAATCCCCTGTGTTGTTATATTATTTTCATATACTGAAGCCGATCTCGGTGCGTCACTGCCGCGTCCTAAAACCGGACACCGCGGCGTCATTTTCATCTCTTTTTATGGAAAATGTGCCAGACCTGGGTGACGCCGGCTTTCGGGACACTGAAGGAATGACAAACTCTTTTATGGCTGTGTGCACTACAGTCATGGACTCTGTAGCTCCACAAAAAGCTGCGCGCCCCAGAGTCAAACCTGTGCCATGGATAAATGACACCACTCGTGAAGCCAGGCGCAGATGTAGGCTGGCAGAAAGGAAATGGAAAAATGATCATCTGCAAGTGTCTTATGAAATTTTAAGAGACAGCTTAAAAACTTATCAGAAATCTGTTAAAGAGGAACAGAGGAAATATTTTTCAAATTTGGTTTTGACAAATGTCAATAATCCTCGTGTTTTATTTCAGACAATTGGGTCTGTTTTGAGCCCATCCACATCCACTATTTTAGATTCTTGTTCTGAAAAATGTGAACAGTTTTTATCTTACTTCACAGAGAAAGTTGCTTTGATTAGAGCCAACTTAAACTGTCCTTGTGCTGTTTCACAAATAAGCATGTCTTGTTCAGCTGTTTTTTGTACATTTGAGCCAGTGTCTTTAGAGTTTCTCTCTAAAATAGCAACTGAGCTTAAAGCTTCATCCAGTCTTATTGACCCCGTCCCTCCAAGGTTGTTTAAGGAGGTGTGGACAACAATTGGCTCAAGTGTATGTGCTATCATGAACAGCAGTCTTGTCTCTGGTGTTGTACCTTCATTTTTCAAAAAGGCTGTAATCGAACCTCTCCTTAAGAAACCAAGTTTGGACGCATCAAATGTTTCAAATTTTCGTCCAATCTCTAAGCTTCCTTTCTTGGCTAAAGTATTGGAAAAATGTGTTCTTTATCAGTTGCAGCCTTTTTTAAAAGCACATGGCATTTTAGAGCGTTTTCAGTCAGGATACAAGGCCCTGCATAGCACGGAGTCAGCACTTTTAAAGGTTTTTAATGACCTATTTTTAATGACTGATGGTGGTAGCTCTGCCATTTTAGTGCTTTTAGACCTGACTGCCGCTTTTGACACAGTCGACCATGCAACTCTTTTAAACCGCCTTGAAGACTGTGTGGGTGTCATGGGGACTGCCTTAAACTGGTTCAGGTCTTACCTGTCTGGGAGATCCTGCACTGTCAGGCTGGGGGACTCCACCTCGTCTGCTGCTCCTTTGCACTGTGGAGTCCCCCAGGGGTCAATTCTTGGCCCTATTCTTTTTACCCTCTACCTTCTCCCACTCGGTGCAATTTTTAAAAAGCATGGCATTTTATATCATTTTTACGCTGATGACTGCCAGATTTATCTGCCTATTTCTAAGCACGCGAAAGGCCCCCTGACACCCTTGTTGAACTGCCTTGGTGACGTCAAGGCTTGGTTGGCCCAAAATTTTCTCTGTTTGAACGAAGGGAAAACTGAAATTGTGCTCTTTGGGCCCACTGATCCCTCATTGGACTTGGGCCCCTTTAAAGATAATGTTCATCCCTTCACCACCAACCTTGGCGTCACCATGGACAGTGATTTTAAACTCAGCAAGCAGATCAACACAGTCATTAAATCAGGCTTTTATCATCTTCGTCTTTTATCCAAAGTTAAACCGTTTTTAAGTTTTAAGCATTTTGAACAAGTCGTTCACGCTTTTATTTCTTCGCGTCTGGACTACTGTAATGCTCTTTATACTGGTATATCACAAAATGCTCTTTCACGCCTACAGTTAGTCCAGAACTCCGCGGCACGACTTTTAACAGGAACCAAAAAACGTGAGCACATCACCCCAATTCTTGCGTCTTTGCACTGGCTTCCTGTTCATTTTAGAATTGATTTTAAAATGTTATTGTTTGTTTTTAAAGCTTTGAATGGACTGGCCCCGGATTACATCTCGGACCTCATCCAAATTTACACTCCGGCGCGCTCTGAGGTCTGAGGGCCAACTCCAGCTGGTGGTGCCTAAGACCAGACTTAAATCCAGAGGGGACAGAGCTTTTTCTGTGGTTGGTCCTAAGCTCTGGAACGCCCTGCCCCCCCACGTCCGAGCAGCTCCCTCAATGGAGAGTTTTAAGTCTCGTCTTAAGACCCACTTTTATTCTCTGGCTTTTAACACCGCGTGAGTTGTGTGGTCCTCTGTTGTCTTTTATTGTATTTTAGGGTTTTTATTATTTTATTGTTCTTAGAGTATTTATTTATTTATTTTTTAGCGTTTGTATTTTTATTTATTTATTTATTTTTATTTTTATTTTTTTATTCTATATTTTTATTATTTTATGGTATATTTATTTGTATGCACACTTGTTTCTGTGATTATTTGTTTATTTTAAATGATGTTTCTGTGCAGCACTTTGGAAACGCTTTTAGTTTATGAAATGTGCTATATAAATAAAGTGGATTGGATTGGATACTTCAATTAAGGGGTCGAAATTGTCTACATTTCATTGAGTTTCATTCCGTGTTGAATTTTAATATTGTGGTTGTAGTGGCCGTGGTGGTCAATTGGTCAAGTGAAATGGTTCAGGTATGACAGTCTGACTGTGACCACCAGGGGGTGCTGGAGTGCACTTTTGCTTTCTTAAATAGCTGTAGGCCTACATGGCTATAATGTGAAATAATTGCGCCTTTGGTCTTTTTTATGTTCAAAAAATTTTTGTAATTATTGTTTATATTTTTTATTGCAGTACTCATTAAAACTGTACATTTGTTTTTGAAAGTAGTTGTTGTGAATTGAGTTTGTATGGACAAAGGTCTTGTTTGTTTTTGGGTGGTGGGGCGGATGTTAGGGTTTGGTCAGAGGGGGGGGGGGGGGCAGGGAGTAAATCACACTAGGAACGCCACTGTGTCTACCCACTGTCTCTGGAAATCATGCCCAGAGAGTTTGGACCGCGAACGAGCTACGCAATGCGAGATGCGTTTTTTTATTTGCCTGGAGGCACGTGAGAGTGTTTCCAGGCTCGGATGTCCTTTGTCCGACCCTCCGAAACCTCTGAAACAGCAGTGGTTTAATTTTATTTTCTGTGGAAATGTGTTTATTTTTCAATGGAAAGCGTCTCATATCTTCCTCTGCACTTAAAGGCAGAAGTGGGTCACAGCGCACATCGCGCCGCTAAACGAGGAAAGAGCAGAGAGTTTGGCCACGACCCATCCGCTGCACTGGCCTGTCTCTGTTCAGGGTCTTGTTCATGAGTGAGGGTTTTGATCTGGTCCTGGCCTAGACCAGGTTTAGCCCTGGTTCAGTGAGGGAAGAATGGAGCGTGAGACTGACAGGCTGATTGGAGCAGCGTCTGCAGTGATGCGATTACTGTATCGGACTGTTGTGGTGATGAAGTAGCTGAGTCCAAAGGCAAAGCCATTTACTGCTCAATCTACTCACCTGTGGTCATGAACTTTGGGTAATGATCGAAAGGACAAGATGGCGGATGCAAATGTGAAAATGAGTTTCCCAGCTAAAGAGTTAAATATAGACATTTGACATTTGAGATGTTACAGGTTTTTTACACCCTGTATCCTACTTGGGTTAGTGGGGAATCTTTAGTTTTAAAATTTTGTATCAACCCTACCTGTCCGCTACCATATTTGGATTTTTCAAACGCTGGCATTCAGATCAAGAAGCATACAGGAAGTATACATGAGATCAGTGGCTATGCCCCATTCCTGCTCTTGTTTGGTAAGGTGCCACACCTTCCACTGATGTGGCTCAGTCTTCAGTGACCCACAGGTCGTGGACTATGATCGCTATCTCTATGAATCAATGCAGAAAAATATGAGAGGCAATGTCAAAACAACTTCAGCACCAAACAGACTTGTACAACAGGAACGTGCGTGGTGCTCCAGTGGAAATGGATGATCATGTGAAAATGGAAAAGAAAGAATGAGAAAAAACACGATTGAGAAAAATGATGAGAGCTGCACTTGTAAGATTCAAAACCCAATGAGCGGTCATACAGCACCGCAAAAATACACGTTAAACTGTCACAGAGACATACAAAGACGTTAAGACCCAGATTAGAGCTAAATAGAGCAGTCCAGATTTACAGGAAGTAAACAGTGAAATTACATCCAGTCAAAAATAAGAACAAGCCACACTCACACATCACACACAAACACATCACATCAGAACCAACAAACATCAGTGATCTTTGTCTTATAGAATACATTATTCAACTTTTCTACATTTCAGCATTGATGGTTTTCAGATTCTACATTGTCACACTCCCAGATGGGGGCAAGAGACAGAGTTATTCTTATTGATACTTCCTATTCATATTATATTGTACTTTGCCATGAAATATTCAAAAAGTAAAGTCACAAATGTTGAATTTGCTCATTTCTATTTGTGACAAGAACCTAGAACATGCTATATAACCAAAAACAAAATTTGATCAATATACATTTTTGTTACCCCTGTATTCAAGGTCATTAAAATTGAATACGTCTTTGAATTGCCACCTTAACGTGGTGGAGGGGTTTGAGTGCCCAAATGATCCCGGGAGTGATGTTGTCGGGGGCTTCCTGGGGGACGGGTCAGACTAAGAGCGGTTCAGAAGCTCCTATGATGAGAAACATGGTATAAAATAATGATAAAAAGAAGTTTAATTATTGTTGTAATGTTGTTATTACCTAGCCCAACTCCACTGGTGACCTGTTAAATGCAGAATTGATTTTAAAATTGTATTATTTGTTGTTGTTTTTATTTTGGAATGGCCTCCCTCTTCATCTGAGATCACGCTCCTCCTACATCACTTTAAAACCCTCCTAACAACAACAAACAACAACAACAAACTGGACTGGACTCATAACACAGATGCTCTGTACAGGAAGGGCCAGAGTCGGCTCTATCTCCTGAGGAGACTCAGGTCTTTTGGAGTGAGAGGGCCACTCCTGAAGACCTTCTATGACTCTGTGGTGGCATCAGCCATCCTGTACGGTGTGGTCTGCTGGAGCAGCAGCATCACAGAGAGGGAGAAGAAGAGGCCGGACAAGGTCATCAAGAAGTCCAGCTCTGTCCTGGGCTGTCCTCTGGACTCAGTGCAGAGAGGAGGGTCCTGGCTAAACTCATGTCTATGCCTGACCATGAGTGTCGCCCCCTGCAGGACGCTCTGTCGGCTCTGGAGAGCAGCTTCAGTGACAGACTGATTCACCCTCGCTGTGTGAAGGAGAGGTTTCGCAGGTCTTTCCTTCCTGCTGCTGTCAGACTGTACAACAAACACTGTTAACATGTCATTCAACTTTATCTGCACTACAATATTCAGCTATACTCGAAAGTCTATTTTTAGGTCTATTTTTAAATTATTTTAAGACATTATTTATTATCTTGTTTTATTGCATGCTACATTTTCCTGCTGTTCTTGATCTGTGCGTTGCAACACTGGAATTTCCCCACTGTGGGACTAATAAAAGCATATCTTATCTTATCTTAAAACAGATTTATTCATGTTGGGATTCAGCAGCTCATGAACAGCCCATGAGCTCTCCTCTGAAGCTCAACTTTAGACTTTTATCTTTGTGTATTATGCCACTCTTTTATGTCATATTTTATATATTTTATATTTGTTTTACTGTTTCACTATGTTGTGTTTCATGCTGTAAAGCACTTTAGTGCAACTTTTTACACTTGTTTTAAATGTGCTATAGAAATAAAATGACTTTACTTGACTTACTGTTTCATGTGGATAGGCTCAGTAATTACAGGTCAACAAATCAAACCAGTTATAAAGATTCGAGAATGTTCTGATGTTACGCGAACGCTGCCTGTTTTTCCATTTACCATGTCTTTGGTAGTTGAGCAGAAGTTTCTTATGAAAGATGCACAATCCAAACAATGATGTCCAGAAATAAACATTTATTATGAAAGGCCAAAGGAAATATGCATTTTATATGAATATTATTCAGTAACCACTCTCTAGTTTAGGCGTCTGTACTTTGAACAGTGCAAACAACGATATCCAAAAATCAGTGTTGTATAGTAACGAAGTAATAATACTTCACTACTGTACTTAAGTACATTTTGGGAGACTTTGTACTTTACTTGAGTTTTTAAAAAAAATGATAACTTTTACTTTTACTTCACTACATTTGCGAATTTAATTTCATACTTTTACTCCGATACATTTTCAATGTGCCGTTTAGTTACTCGTTACAAAAAAACCTCTACTGACTGAAGGAAGTCAGGACGTGCCTGGGCTTGTTCGCTACTTGCGCATGACAATCAGCCTACACCTGTTGGTTTCATGCAGCTCGTTTAATCAATCAACATCCCTGATGGAAGAGGAGACAGCATCCACGTCGGCTACAAATGAAGGGGGAGCTGACGATGAGCATCCCTGGCCGTACTTAAACACAATGTTCTCTTTCGCTGATATGAAGGATTCGTCCTATCGAATGAAGTGCCTCTTGTGCCTTCCAAGAAACGTGGAAATCCTATCTTACAGAAACTCCCCGTCCAACCTCAAGAAACACATCGAGGTAAGTTCTAGATTCATGAAATTGTTAGCGTCTGTATTCCAATTTCAGTAACCACAGCATGGACATTCTAGACACCGTTGTGAAACCTTGAGCATAACATGTAGAAATTAACTTTGTGTGACATTGTTTCGGTTGCACAAAGCGTATTTGACGTTGACGATGTTGGAGCTAACAGGCTACCTAGCTTTTTCAGCTCAAGGGAAGGCATAGCTGTAGGCTATTCAGATATAAATTCAGACTGCCTTTGCTTGATACTTTTACTTGTACTTTTAATGACATTACTTGAGTACATTTATTTTTACATTACTTGTCATACTTAAGTACAAGAAGTTCAAGATACTTTAAGACTTTTACTCAAGTAACATTTGTCAGTGACTTTGACTTTTACCAAAGTTATTTTTGGGAGGGGAACCTATACTTTTACTTGTTTGATTTTCCAGTACTTTATACAACACTGCCAAAAATAAACATTAAGATGAAGACTTTATTGGTCTCACACACAGTGACACATGGGAGAAATTTGACTTCTGCATTTGACCCATCCTTTTCAGGAGCAGTGAGCAGCCATCTTTTTCGGCACCCGGGGGGCAGTACCGTGAAGGGTCTTGCCCAAGGACCCACACTGGTTAGCTCATTGCCGGGGGGATTTGAACCCACAACCCCCAGGGGGAAAGTCAGTGACTTACCAGTTGAGCTAACCAGCCAGTGAACATTTATTATGAACTAAAAGTAAGAGGCCAGTATCAACTCACAAGTTTAGGCCTCTGCAGTCTTAAAAATAACAGCACTGCAGAGACTGTCTCGTGTACATTTTCACTAAAAGCTTCAGCTCTGCCTTTGAGGCAGTGCTCAGAGGTAAGCAGCCACTGCTCCACACAGGCCCAACACCCAAGAGACTTGCACCATGTGGCAAAGACGGGTCTATCCATTATATCTGCAAAATATCAAAGAAGAGAAAACTATGTAATAATGGTAAATGAAATATAATTATGCGTCTTACCCTATAAACGAGAAGCCGTAAGTGCTTCACAAACACCCCTCACATTCACCAATTTACACACAATGAATCACACTTTTAATGACAAAGAATGCATTAGTCCATGTTGTGTAGTTTCATAACTTTACAAACAAGGCAGGATACACCTTCTCTTGCTGGCCTCAGGGCTGCAGTCATCAGAGCTGCTGTAGTCTTGACCACCTGACAGACGGGTTATGTTGTCTGTAATTTTTTGTAGTTGGTCCAGTGTTTGCTGGACTAGAATGCTATCCTCAACCCTGCGACATAAATGTTAAAGGTCCCATGGCATGAAATTTTCACTTTCTGAGGTTTTTGAACGTTAACGTGAGCTCCCCTACCCTGTTTGCCCCCCCGTCCCATGGCTAAAGTTGTGAAATGTCTAAACTGAGCATTTGCGATTCTGAACAAGGGAACTTTCTGACGTCACACTCGGGGGAAAAAAGCAAATGCACTTCCACCCCCCGTCTGGATGTCTACCCAGGGGCGTTCTTTGACGGGGGCCACCTGGGCAATTGCCCCTAGCGGCATCGCAGGGGGGCGCCGCGGGGGGGCGCCGCGGTGGCGCTAAGCAAAAAAAAAAAAAAGCGGGTGCGGAGCGCGGGCGCGCTGAGGCGCGGATCCTTGCGCGGGGGGTGGGGGGCTGGTGCTGGCTCGTGGTTACGTGAAGACAGAGTAGCGCCCCCACCGCACGCACCCACCGCCCGCGCCTGTACAATCCCCTGTGTTGTTATATTATTTTCATATACTGAAGCCGATCTCGGTGCGTCACTGCCGCGTCCTAAAACCGGACACCGCAGCGTCATTTTCATCTCTTTTTATGGAAAATGTGCCAGACCTGGGTGACGCCGGCTTTCGGGACACTGAAGGAATGACAAACTCTTTTATGGCTGTGTGCACTACAGTCATGGACTCTGTAGCTCCACAAAAAGCTGCGCGCCCCAGAGTCAAACCTGTGCCATGGATAAATGACACCACTCGTGAAGCCAGGCGCAGATGTAGGCTGGCGGAAAGGAAATGGAAAAATGATCATCTGCAAGTGTCTTATGAAATTTTAAGAGACAGCTTAAAAACTTATCAGAAATCTGTTAAAGAGGAACAGAGGAAATATTTTTCAAATTTGGTTTTGACAAATGTCAATAATCGTCGTGTTTTATTTCAGACAATTGGGTCTGTTTTGAGCCCATCCACATCCACTATTTTAGATTCTTGTTCTGA
Source organism: Paratrypauchen microcephalus (assembly GCA_036785185.1). Lineage (NCBI taxonomy): Eukaryota > Metazoa > Chordata > Actinopteri > Gobiiformes > Gobiidae > Paratrypauchen > Paratrypauchen microcephalus. The sequence goes on along the minus strand of JAVJIX010000119.1, from coordinate 1,744,436 downwards.
AAAATGTGAACAGTTTTTATCTTACTTCACAGAGAAAGTTGCTTTGATTAGAGCCAACTTAAACTGTCCTTGTGCTGTTTCACAAATAAGCATGTCTTGTTCAGCTGTTTTTTGTACATTTGAGCCAGTGTCTTTAGAGTTTCTCTCTAAAATAGCAACTGAGCTTAAAGCTTCATCCAGTCCTATTGACCCCGTCCCTCCAAGGTTGTTTAAGGAGGTGTGGACAACAATTGGCTCAAGTGTATGTGCTATCATGAACAGCAGTCTTGTCTCTGGTGTTGTACCTTCATTTTTCAAAAAGGCTGTAATCGAACCTCTCCTTAAGAAACCAAGTTTGGACGCATCAAATGTTTCAAATTTTCGTCCAATCTCTAAGCTTCCTTTCTTGGCTAAAGTATTGGAAAAATGTGTTCTTTATCAGTTGCAGCCTTTTTTAAAAGCACATGGCATTTTAGAGCGTTTTCAGTCAGGATACAAGGCCCTGCATAGCACGGAGTCAGCACTTTTAAAGGTTTTTAATGACCTATTTTTAATGACTGATGGTGGTAGCTCTGCCATTTTAGTGCTTTTAGACCTGACTGCCGCTTTTGACACAGTCGACCATGCAACTCTTTTAAACCGCCTTGAAGACTGTGTGGGTGTCAGGGGGACTGCCTTAAACTGGTTCAGGTCTTACCTGTCTGGGAGATCCTGCACTGTCAGGCTGGGGGACTCCACCTCGTCTGCTGCTCCTTTGCACTGTGGAGTCCCCCAGGGGTCAATTCTTGGCCCTATTCTTTTTACCCTCTACCTTCTCCCACTCGGTGCAATTTTTAAAAAGCATGGCATTTTATATCATTTTTACGCTGATGACTGCCAGATTTATCTGCCTATTTCTAAGCACGCGAAAGGCCCCCTGACACCCTTGTTGAACTGCCTTGGTGACGTCAAGGCTTGGTTGGCCCAAAATTTTCTCTGTTTGAACGAAGGGAAAACTGAAATTGTGCTCTTTGGGCCCACTGATCCCTCATTGGACTTGGGCCCCTTTAAAGATAATGTCCATCCCTTCACCACCAACCTTGGCGTCACCATGGACAGTGATTTTAAACTCAGCAAGCAGATCAACACAGTCATTAAATCAGGCTTTTATCATCTTCGTCTTTTATCCAAAGTTAAACCGTTTTTAAGTTTTAAGCATTTTGAACAAGTCGTTCACGCTTTTATTTCTTCGCGTCTGGACTACTGTAATGCTCTTTATACTGGCATATCACATAACGCTCTTTCACGCCTACAGTTAGTCCAGAACTCCGCGGCACGACTTTTAACAGGAACCAAAAAACGTGAGCACATCACCCCAATTCTTGCGTCTTTGCACTGGCTTCCTGTTCATTTTAGAATTGATTTTAAAATGTTATTGTTTGTTTTTAAAGCTTTGAATGGACTGGCCCCGGATTACATCTCGGACCTCATCCAAATTTACACTCCGGCGCGCTCTGAGGTCTGAGGGCCAGCTCCAGCTGGTGGTGCCTAAGACCAGACTTAAATCCAGAGGGGACAGAGCTTTTTCTGTGGTTGGTCCTAAGCTCTGGAACGCCCTGCCCCCCCACGTCCGAGCAGCTCCCTCAATGGAGTGTTTTAAGTCTCGTCTTAAGACCCACTTTTATTCTCTGGCTTTTAACACCGCGTGAGTTGTGTGCTCCTCTGTTGTCTTTTATTGTATTTTAGGGTTTTTTATTATTTTATTGTTCTTAGAGTATTTATTTATTTATTTTTTAGCGTTTGTATTTTTATTTATTTTTATTTTTTTATTCTATATTTTTATTATTTTATGGTATATTTATTTGTATGCACACTTGTTTCTGTGATTATTTGTTTATTTTAAATGATGTTTCTGTGCAGCACTTTGGAAACGCTTTTAGTTTATGAAATGTGCTATATAAATAAAGTGGATTGGATTGGATACTTCAATTAAGGGGTCGAAATTGTCTACATTTCATTACGTTTCATTCCGTGTTGAATTTTAATATTGTGGTTGTAGTGGCCGTGGTGGTCAATTGGTCAAGTGAAATGGTTCAGGTATGACAGTCTGACTGTGACCACCAGGGGGTGCTGGAGTGCACTTTTGCTTTCTTAAATAGCTGTAGGCCTACATGGCTATAATGTGAAATAATTGCGCCTTTGGTCTTTTTTATGTTCAAAAAATTTTTGTAATTATTGTTTATATTTTTTATTGCAGTACTCATTAAAACTGTACATTTGTTTTTGAAAGTAGTTGTTGTGAATTGAGTTTGTATGGACAAAGGTCTTGTTTGTTTTTGGGTGGTGGGGCGGATGTTAGGGTTTGGTCGGAGGGGGGGGGCAGGGAGTAAATCACACTAGGAACGCCACTGTGTCTACCCACTGTCTCTGGAAATCATGCCCAGAGAGTTTGGACCGCGAACGACCTACGCAATGCGAGATGCGTTTTTTTATTTGCCTGGAGGCACGTGAGAGTGTTTCCACGCTCGGATGTCCTTTGTCCGACCCTCCGAAACCTCTGAAACAGCAGTGGTTTAATTTTATTTTCTGTGGAAATGTGTTTATTTTTCAATGGAAAGCATCTCATATCTTCCTCTGCACTTAAAGGCAGAAGTGGGTCACAGCGCACATCGCGCCGCTAAACGAGGAAAGAGCAGAGAGTTTGGCCACGACCCATCCGCTGCACTGGCCTGTCTCTGTTCAGGGTCTTGTTCATGAGTGAGGGTTTTGATCTGGTCCTGGCCTAGACCAGGTTTAGCCCTGGTTCAGTGAGGGAAGAATGGAGCGTGAGACTGACAGGCTGATTGGAGCAGCGTCTGCAGTGATGCGATTACTGTATCGGACTGTTGTGGTGATGAAGTAGCTGAGTCCAAAGGCAAAGCCATTTACTGCTCAATCTACTCACCTGTGGTCATGAACTTTGGGTAATGATCGAAAGGACAAGATGGCGGATGCAAATGTGAAAATGAGTTTCCCAGCTAAAGAGTTAAATATAGACATTTGACATTTGAGATGTTACAGGTTTTTTACACCCTGTATCCTACTTGGGTTAGTGGGGAATCTTTAGTTTTAAAATTTTGTATCAACCCTACCTGTCTGCTACCGTATTTGGATTTTTCAAACGCTGGCATTCAGATCAAGAAGCATACAGGAAGTATACATGAGATCAGTGGCTATGCCCCATTCCTGCTCTTGTTTGGTAAGGTGCCACACCTTCCACTGATGTGGCTCAGTCTTCAGTGACCCACAGGTCGTGGACTATGATCGCTATCTCTATGAATCAATGCAGAAAAATATGAGAGGCAATGTCAAAACAACTTCAGCACCAAACAGACTTGTACAACAGGAACGTGCGTGGTGCTCCAGTGGAAATGGATGATCATGTGAAAATGGAAAAGAAAGAATGAGAAAAAACGCGATTGAGAAAAATGATGAGAGCTGCACTTGTAAGATTCAAAACCCAATGAGCGGTCATACAACACCGCAAAAATACACGTTAAACTGTCACAGAGACATACAAAGACGTTAAGACCCAGATTAGAGCTAAATAGAGCAGTCCAGATTTACAGGAAGTAAACAGTGAAATTACATCCAGTCAAAAATAAGAACAAGCCACACTCACACATCACACACAAACACATCACATCAGAACCAACAAACATCAGTGATCTTTGTCTTATAGAATACATTATTCAACTTTTCTACATTTCAGCATTGATGGTTTTCAGATTCTACATTGTCACACTCCCAGATGGGGGCAAGAGACAGAGTTATTCTTATTGATACTTCCTATTCATATTACATTGTACTTTGCCATGAAATATTCCAAAAGTAAAGTCACAAATGTTGAATTTGCTCATTTCTATTTGTGACAAGAACCTAGAACATGCTATATAACCAAAAACAAAATTTGATCAATATACTTTTTTTTTTTTTGTTACCTGTTATTCAAGGTCATTAAAATTGAATACGTCTTTGAATTGCCACCTTAACGTGGTGGAGGGGTTTGAGTGCCCAAATGATCCCGGGAGTGATGTTGTCGGGGGCTTCCTGGGGGACGGGTCAGACTAAGAGCGGTTCAGAAGCTCCTATGATGAGAAACATGGTATAAAATAATGGTAAAAAGAAGTTTAATTATTGTTGTAATGTTGTTATTACCTAGCCCAACTCCACTGGTGACCTGTTCAATACAGAATTGATTTTAAAATTGTATTATTTGTTGTTGTTTTTAATTTTGGAATGGCCTCCCTCTTCATCTGAGATCACGCTCCTCCTACATCACTTTAAAACCCTCCTAACAACAACAAACCACAACAACAAACTGGACTGGACTCATAACACTGATGCTCTGTACAGGAAGGGCCAGAGTCGGCTCTATCTCCTGAGGAGACTCAGGTCTTTTGGAGTGAGAGGGCCACTCCTGAAGACCTTCTATGACTCTGTGGTGGCATCAGCCATCCTGTACGGTGTGGTCTGCTGGAGCAGCAGCATCACAGAGAGGGAGAAGAAGAGGCTGGACAAGGTCATCAAGACGTCCAGCTCGGTCCTGGGCTGTCCTCTGGACTCAGTGCAGACAGGAGGGTCCTGGCTAAACTCATGTCTATGCTGGACCATGAGTGTCGCCCCCTGCAGGACGCTCTGTCGGCTCTGGAGAGCAGCTTCAGTGACAGACTGATTCACCCTCGCTGTGTGAAGGAGAGGTTTCGCAGGTCTTTCCTTCCTGCTGCTGTCAGACTGTACAACAAACACTGTTAACATGTCATTCAACTTTATCTGCACTACAATATTCAGCTATACTCGAAAGTCTATTTTTAGGTCTATTTTTAAATTATTTTAAGACATTATTTATTATCTTGTTTTATTGCATGTTACTTTTTCGTGCTGCTCTTGATCTGTCCGTTGCAACACTGGAATTTCCCCACTGTGGGACTAATAAAAGCATATCTTATCTTATCTTAAAACAGATTTATTCATGTTGGGATTCAGCAGCTCATGAACAGCCCATGAGCTCTACTCTGAAGCTCAACTTTAGACTTTTATCTTTGTGTATTATGCCATTCTTTTATGTCATATTTTATATATTTTATATTTGTTTTACTGTTTCACTATGTTGTGTTTCATGCTGTAAAGCACTTTAGTGCAACTTTTTACACTTGTTTTAAATGTGCTATAGAAATAAAATGACTTTACTTGACTTACTGTTTCATGTGGATAGGCTCAGTAATTACAGGTCAACAAATCAAACCAGTTATAAAGATTCGAGAATGTTCTGATGTTACGCGAACGCTGCCTGTTTTTCCATTTACCATGTCTTTGGTGGTTGAGCAGAAGTTTCTTATGAAAGATGCACAATCCAAACAATGATGTCCAGAAATAAACATTTATTATGAAAGGCCAAAGGAAATATGCATTTTATATGAATATTATTCAGTAACCACTCTCTAGTTTAGGCGTCTGTACTTTGAACAGTGCAAACAACGATATCCAAAAATCAGTGTTGTATAGTAACGAAGTAATAATACTTCACTACTGTACTTAAGTACATTTTGGGAGACTTTGTACTTTACTTGAGTTTTTAAAAAAAATGATAACTTTTACTTTTACTTCACTACATTTGCGAATTTTATTGCATACTTTTACTCCGATACATTTTCAATGTGCCGTTTAGTTACTCGTTACAAAAAAAACCTCTACTGACTGAAGGAAGTCAGGACGTGCCTGGGCTTGTTCGCTACTTGCACATGACAATCAGCCTACACCTGTTGGTTTCATGCAGCTCGTTTAATCAATCAACATCCCTGATGGAAGAGGAGACAGCATCCACGTCGGCTACAAATGAAGGGGGAGCTGACGATGAGCATCCCTGGCCGTACTTAAACACAATGTTCTCTTACGCTGATATGAAGGATTTGTCCTATCAAATGAAGTGCCTCTTGTGCCTTCCAAGAAACATGGAAATCCTATCTTACAGAAACTCCCCGTCCAACCTCAAGAAACACATCGAGGTAAGTTCTAGATTCATGAAATTGTTAGCGTCTGTATTCCAATTTCAGTAACCATAGCATGGACATTCTAGACACCGTTGTGAAACCTTGAGCATAACATGTAGAAATTAACTTTGTGTGACATTGTTTCGGTTGCACAAAGCGTATTTGACGATGTTGGAGCTAACAGGCTACCTAGCTTTTTCGGCTCAAGGAAAGGCATAGCTGTAGGCTATTCAGATATAAATTCAGACTGCCTTTGCTTGATACTTTTACTTGTACTTTTAATGACATTACTTGAGTACATTTATTTTTACATTACTTGTCATACTTAAGTACAAGAAGTTCAAGATACTTTAAGACTTTTACTCAAGTAACATTTCAGTCAGTGACTTCAACTTTTACCAAAGTTATTTTTGGGAGGGGAACCTATACTTTTACTTGAGTTTGATTTTCCAGTACTTTATACAACACTGCCAAAAATAAACATTAAGATGAAGACTTTATTGGTCTCACACACAGTGACACACGGGAGAAATTTGACTTCTGCATTTGACCCATCCTTTTCAGGAGCAGTGAGCAGCCATCTTTTTCGGCACCCGGGGGGCAGTACCGTGAAGGGTCTTGCCCAAGGACCCACACTGGTTAGCTCATTGCTGGGGGGATTTGAACCCACAACCCCCAGGGGGAAAGTCAGTGACTTACCAGTTGAGCTAGCCAGCCAGTGAACATTTATTATGAACTAAAAGTAAGAGGCCAGTATCAACTCACAAGTTTAGGCCTCTGCAGTCTTAAAAATAACAGCACTGCAGAGACTGTCTCGTGTACATTTTCACTAAAAGCTTCAGCTCTGCCTTTGAGGCAGTGCTCAGAGGTAAGCAGCCACTGCTCCACACAGGCCCAACACCCAAGAGACTTGCACCATGTGGCAAAGACGGGTCTATCCATTATATCTGCAAAATATCAAAGAAGAGAAAACTATGTAATAATGGTAAATGAAATATAATTATGCGTCTTACCCTATAAACGAGAAGCCGTAAGTGCTTCACAAACACCCCTCACATTCACCAATTTACACACAATGAATCACACTTTTAATGACAAAGAATGCATTAGTCCATGCTGTGTAGTTTCATAACTTTACAAACAAGGCAGGATACACCTTCTCTTGCTGGCCTCAGGGCTGCAGTCATCAGAGCTGCTGTAGTCTTGACCACCTGACAGACGGGTTATGTTGTCTGTAATTTTTTGTAGTTGGTCCAGTGTTTGCTGGACTAGAATGCTATCCTCAACCCTGCGACATAAATGTTAAAGGTCCCATGGCATGAAATTTTCACTTTCTGAGGTTTTTGAACGTTAACGTGAGCTCCCCTACCCTGTTTGCCCCCCCGTCCCATGGCTAAAGTTGTGAAATGTCTAAACTGAGCATTTGCGATTCTGAACAAGGGAACTTTCTGACGTCACACTCGGGGGGAAAAAAGCAAATGCACTTCCACCCCCCGTCTGGATGTCTACCCAGGGGCGTTCTTTGACGGGGGCCACCTGGGCAATTGCCCCTAGCGGCATCGCAGGGGGGGTGCCGCAGTGGCGCGAAGCAAAAAAAAAAAAAAGCGGGTGCGGAGCGCGGGCGCGCTGAGGCGCGGATCCTTGCGCAGGGGGTGGGGGGCTGGTGCTGGCTCGTGGTTACGTGAAGACAGAGTAGCGCCCCCACCGCACGCACCCACCGCCCGCGCCTGTACAATCCCCTGTGTTGTTATATTATTTTCATATACTGAAGCCGATCTCGGTGCGTCACTGCCGCGTCCTAAAACCGGACACCGCGGCGTCATTTTCATCTCTTTTTATGGAAAATGTGCCAGACCTGGGTGACGCCGGCTTTCGGGACACTGAAGGAATGACAAACTCTTTTATGGCTGTGTGCACTACAGTCATGGACTCTGTAGCTCCACAAAAAGCTGCGCGCCCCAGAGTCAAACCTGTGCCATGGATAAATGACACCACTCGGGAAGCCAGGCGCAGATGTAGGCTGGCGGAAAGGAAATGGAAAAATGATCATCTGCAAGTGTCTTATGAAATTTTAAGAGACAGCTTAAAAACTTATCAGAAATCTGTTAAAGAGGAACAGAGGAAATATTTTTCAAATTTGGTTTTGACAAATGTCAATAATCGTCGTGTTTTATTTCAGACAATTGGGTCTGTTTTGAGCCCATCCACATCCACTATTTTAGATTCTTGTTCTGAAAAATGTGAACAGTTTTTATCTTACTTCACAGAGAAAGTTGCTTTGATTAGAGCCAACTTAAACTGTCCTTGTGCTGTTTCACAAATAAGCATGTCTTGTTCAGCTGTTTTTTGTACATTTGAGCCAGTGTCTTTAGAGTTTCTCTCTAAAATAGCAACTGAGCTTAAAGCTTCATCCAGTCTTATTGACCCCGTCCCTCCAAGGTTGTTTAAGGAGGTGTGGACAACAATTGGCTCAAGTGTATGTGCTATCATGAACAGCAGTCTTGTCTCTGGTGTTGTACCTTCATTTTTCAAAAAGGCTGTAATCGAACCTCTCCTTAAGAAACCAAGTTTGGACGCATCAAATGTTTCAAATTTTCGTCCAATCTCTAAGCTTCCTTTCTTGGCTAAAGTATTGGAAAAATGTGTTCTTTATCAGTTGCAGCCTTTTTTAAAAGCACATGGCATTTTAGAGCGTTTTCAGTCAGGATACAAGGCCCTGCATAGCACGGAGTCAGCACTTTTAAAGGTTTTTAATGACCTATTTTTAATGACTGATGGTGGTAGCTCTGCCATTTTAGTGCTTTTAGACCTGACTGCCGCTTTTGACACAGTCGACCATGCAACTCTTTTAAACCGCCTTGAAGACTGTGTGGGTGTCAGGGGGACTGCCTTAAACTGGTTCAGGTCTTACCTGTCTGGGAGATCCTGCACTGTCAGGCTGGGGGACTCCACCTCGTCTGCTGCTCCTTTGCACTGTGGAGTCCCCCAGGGGTCAATTCTTGGCCCTATTCTTTTTACCCTCTACCTTCTCCCACTCGGTGCAATTTTTAAAAAGCATGGCATTTTATATCATTTTTACGCTGATGACTGCCAGATTTATCTGCCTATTTCTAAGCACGCGAAAGGCCCCCTGACACCCTTGTTGAACTGCCTTGGTGACGTCAAGGCTTGGTTGGCCCAAAATTTTCTCTGTTTGAACGAAGGGAAAACTGAAATTGTGCTCTTTGGGCCCACTGATCCCTCATTGGACTTGGGCCCCTTTAAAGATAATGTCCATCCCTTCACCACCAACCTTGGCGTCACCATGGACAGTGATTTTAAACTCAGCAAGCAGATCAACACAGTCATTAAATCAGGCTTTTATCATCTTCGTCTTTTATCCAAAGTTAAACCGTTTTTAAGTTTTAAGCATTTTGAACAAGTCGTTCACGCTTTTATTTCTTCGCGTCTGGACTACTGTAATGCTCTTTATACTGGCATATCACATAACGCTCTTTCACGCCTACAGTTAGTCCAGAACTCCGCGGCACGACTTTTAACAGGAACCAAAAAACGTGAGCACATCACCCCAATTCTTGCGTCTTTGCACTGGCTTCCTGTTCATTTTAGAATTGATTTTAAAATGGTATTGTTTGTTTTTAAAGCTTTGAATGGACTGGCCCCGGATTACATCTCGGACCTCATCCAAATTTACACTCCGGCGCGCTCTGAGGTCTGAGGGCCAGCTCCAGCTGGTGGTGCCTAAGACCAGACTTAAATCCAGAGGGGACAGAGCTTTTTCTGTGGTTGGTCCTAAGATCTGGAACGCCCTGCCCCCCCACGTCCGAGCAGCTCCCTCAGTGGAGAGTTTTAAGTCTCGTCTTAAGACCCACTTTTATTCTCTGGCTTTTAACACCGCGTGAGTTGTGTGCTCCTCTGTTGTCTTTTATTGTATTTTAGGGTTTTTTATTATTTTATTGTTCTTAGAGTATTTATTTATTTATTTTTTAGCGTTTGTATTTTTATTTATTTATTTATTTTTATTTTTATTTTTTTATTCTATATTTTTATTATTTTATGGTATATTTATTTGTATGCACACTTGTTTCTGTGATTATTTGTTTATTTTAAATGATGTTTCTGTGCAGCACTTTGGAAACGCTTTTAGTTTATGAAATGTGCTATATAAATAAAGTGGATTGGATTGGATACTTCAATTAAGGGGTCGAAATTGTCTACATTTCATTACGTTTCATTCCGTGTTGAATTTTAATATTGTGGTTGTAGTGGCCGTGGTGGTCAATTGGTCAAGTGAAATGGTTCAGGTATGACAGTCTGACTGTGACCACCAGGGGGTGCTGGAGTGCACTTTTGCTTTCTTAAATAGCTGTAGGCCTACATGGCTATAATGTGAAATAATTGCGCCTTTGGTCTTTTTTATGTTCAAAAAATTTTTGTAATTATTGTTTATATTTTTTATTGCAGTACTCATTAAAACTGTACATTTGTTTTTGAAAGTAGTTGTTGTGAATTGAGTTTGTATGGACAAAGGTCTTGTTTGTTTTTGGGTGGTGGGGCGGATGTTAGGGTTTGGTCGGAGGGGGGGGGCAGGGAGTAAATCACACTAGGAACGCCACTGTGTCTACCCACTGTCTCTGGAAATCATGCCCAGAGAGTTTGGACCGCGAACGACCTACGCAATGCGAGATGCGTTTTTTTATTTGCCTGGAGGCACGTGAGAGTGTTTCCACGCTTGGATGTCCTTTGTCCGACCCTCCGAAACCTCTGAAACAGCAGTGGTTTAATTTTATTTTCTGTGGAAATGTGTTTATTTTTCAATGGAAAGCATCTCATATCTTCCTCTGCACTTAAAGGCAGAAGTGGGTCACAGCGCACATCGCGCCGCTAAACGAGGAAAGAGCAGAGAGTTTGGCCATGACCCATCCGCTGCACTGGCCTGTCTCTGTTCAGGGTCTTGTTCATGAGTGAGGGTTTTGATCTGGTCCTGGCCTAGACCAGGTTTAGCCCTGGTTCAGTGAGGGAAGAATGGAGCGTGAGACTGACAGGCTGATTGGAGCAGCGTCTGCAGTGATGCGATTACTGTATCGGACTGTTGTGGTGATGAAGTAGCTGAGTCCAAAGGCAAAGCCATTTACTGCTCAATCTACTCACCTGTGGTCATGAACTTTGGGTAATGATCGAAAGGACAAGATGGCGGATGCAAATGTGAAAATGAGTTTCCCAGCTAAAGAGTTAAATATAGACATTTGACATTTGAGATGTTACAGGTTTTTTACACCCTGTATCCTACTTGGGTTAGTGGGGAATCTTTAGTTTTAAAATTTTGTATCAACCCTACCTGTCTGCTACCGTATTTGGATTTTTCAAACGCTGGCATTCAGATCAAGAAGCATACAGGAAGTATACATGAGATCAGTGGCTATGCCCCATTCCTGCTCTTGTTTGGTAAGGTGTCACACCTTCCACTGATGTGGCTCAGTCTTCAGTGACCCACAGGTCGTGGACTATGATCGCTATCTCTATGAATCAATGCAGAAAAATATGAGAGGCAATGTCAAAACAACTTCAGCACCAAACAGACTTGTACAACAGGAACGTGCGTGGTGCTCCAGTGGAAATGGATGATCATGTGTTACTTGCAAACAACAGAGAAAATGGAAAAGAAAAACACGATTGAGAAAAATGATGAGAGCTGCACTTGTAAGATTCAAAACCCAATGAGCGGTCATACAACACCGCAAAAATACACGTTAAACTGTCACCGAGACATACAAAGACGTTAAGACCCAGATTAGAGCTAAATAGAGCAGTCCAGATTTACAGGAAGTAAACACACACAAACACATCACATCAGAACCAACAAACATCAGTGATCTTTGTCTTATAGAATACATTATTCAACTTTTCTACATTTCAGCATTGATGGTTTTCAGATTCTACATTGTCACACTCCCAGATGGGGGCAAGAGACAGAGTTATTCTTATTGATACTTCCCATTCATATTATATTGTACTTTGCCATGAAATATTCCAAAAGTAAAGTCACAAATGTTGAATTTGCTCATTTCTATTTGTGACAAGAACCCAGAACATGCTATATAACCAAAAACAAAATTTGATCAATATACTTTTTTTTTTTTGTTACCTGTTATTCAAGGTCATTAAAATTGAATACGTCTTTGAATTGCCACCTTAACGTGGTGGAGGGGTTTGAGTGCCCAAATGATCCCGGGAGTGATGTTGTCGGGGGCTTCCTGGGGGACGGGTCAGACTAAGAGCGGTTCAGAAGCTCCTATGATGAGAAACATGGTATAAAATAATGATAAAAAGAAGTTTAATTATTGTTGTAATGTTGTTATTACCTAGCCCACCTCCACTGGTGACCTGTTCAATACAGAATTGATTTTAAAATTGTATTATTATTTTTTAAAATTTATTTTGGAATGGCCTCCCTCTTCATCTGAGATCACGCTCCTCCTACATCACTTTAAAACCCTCCTAACAACAACAAACAACAACAACAAATCTATTATTATTAAATTATCTTATCTTAAAACAGATTTATTCATGTTGGGATTCAGCAGCTCATGAACAGCCCATGAGCTCTACTCTGAAGCTCAACTTTAGACTTTTATCTTTGTGTATTATGCCATTCTTTTATGTCATATTTTATATATTTTATATTTGTTTTACTGTTTCACTATGTTGTGTTTCATGCTGTAAAGCACTTTAGTGCAACTTTTTACACTTGTTTTAAATGTGCTATAGAAATAAAATGACTTTACTTGACTTACTGTTTCATGTGGATAGGCTCAGTAATTACAGGTCAACAAATCAAACCACTTATAAAGATTCGAGAATGTTCTGATGTTCCGCTAACGCTGCCTGTTCTCCTGTCTCGCATGCATCGCCTGACCCTGCGTCACCAATGGAGGTAGAAGAATGAATGTCACATATTTTCGTATTGTTGTTGTTCATGGGGATAGGCCTAGTAACCTATCCAGATAAGATATTATCCACATACCAGGTCACCATATCAGTAATCTGAAAGTTACATAGAAGATTCCACCAGATTCGAGAATGTTCTGTCACCTGTTCTCCTGTCACGCGTGCATCACGTGCATCGCGTGCATCGCGTGCATTGCCTGATCGCCGACGTTGAAAATAAAAATGTAAAATGTAAAATGTAAAAATCTAACCCTAACCCTGTAAAATGTAGAAACAATTTCTCCTGTGTGAGATCAATAAAAGTCAATCTTTTAATCCTTAACCACTGTAAGGCGCTTTGTGTTACACTTTTGTATGAAAAGCGCTTTATAAATATTGTTTGATTGATTGATTGAAGTGACAGAGCAAGTAAAAATCTAATAAAACAAATTACTCCCTGATTGCAGTAGTTATAACACAGTCACAGCTCCTGGAACACAAAAGAACACAAAACTGAGCTCGCACAATAATAACAGTGTCTTTCTTAATGCAGTTATTTATGGCAGTTAGATTTGTGATGACATTTACACAAGTAACTCTAAAGTAAAGAATCCACAAGATTTCACGTCTTTCAAAGATCGGCCAAAAGCACTACAACTTTTAACTAAATTTAAGGGGGACGGGTCAGACTAAGAGCGGTTCAGAAGCCTCCGTGATGAGAAACAGTAAGGCCAGTTACGTCGCCCAGATTGACGTCACTGGGGCCCCACCCTGGAGCCAGGCCTGGGGTGAGCGCTCAACGGCGAGCGTCTGGCGGCTCGGCCCGAAGCAACGACGTGGGGCCGTCCTCCCGTGGATCCACCACCCGCAGGAGGATCCACAGGGGCTGGTGCAGTGAGACCTGGGCCCAAACCTGGATAAGCAGAAGAAAATGGATGGATACGGACAATAGAGTGATCTGAGACGTTTCATCTTCCTGTTCTATGGTGCTGTTTTCAGGATGGTTGAATAGTCAAAAGTTGTAATAACAAATTGTTAATTACCATTATCATCATTCTAGAACTCATAAAAGATATCTTGTTTTTGAAAGAATCCCCAAACTTCACACAAATGTTGAATCTTTTCAGGATTTGTTTGGGATTGGATTGTCGTATTAATCTTCAGGTTTATTGTGCTTTTATCTGGCAACACTCACATCTTTAGGGTGTTCAGTTATTGTTGTATTGTTGTTATTACTTAGTCCAACTCCACTGGTGACATGTTAAATGTTTAAAATTGTATTATTTGTTTATTTTGGAATGGCCTCTCTCTCCATCTGAGATCAGGCTCCTCCTACATCACTTTAAAACAGATTTATTCAAGTTGGGATTCAACAGCCCATGAGCTCTACTCTGAAGCTCAACTTTAGACTTTTATCTCTGTGTATTGTAATATTTTATATATTTTATATTTGTTTTACTGTTTCACTATGTTGTGTTTCATGCTGTAAAGCACTTTAGTGCAACTTTTTACAGTTGTTTTAAATGTGCTATAGAAATAAAATGACTTTACTTGACTTACTGTTTCATGTGGATAGGCTCAGTAATTACAGGTCAACAAATCAAACCACTTATAAAGATTCGAGAATGTTCTGATGTTCCGCTAACGCTGCCTGTTCTCCTGTCTCGCGTGCATCACGTGCATCGCCTACGGTAGATCTGATTGGCCACACAACCTCGATGGGAGTTACTGTACTGTACCTGTTCATTATAAAAGCGCCTTATATTGCAGTGGCAAGTTACAAAAGAAAGATGAGTGAAGAAAAAAAGAAGGATTACGAAGAAATGGGGGAAAAAAAAAAAGAGAAACCATCGACTTCCCAGACTCCACCAATTAATCAAAAAGGTAGGACTTTCTCTATTCCTTTGCCTATGTATGTTGTACTTAGGAGCTTGAGAATGTAAAAAAGTTTCTCTTAATATAATTGAAACAGCTGGAGTGAGCACTTCCCCAGTCTAGTGTCGTCTTCAAATAACCTGAACAAAACCACGGTCGCACAGGGTCTGAGTTTAAGTCTGGGACATTTAATATTTGCGTTACTCTTAAGTCACAGATTCTGGAGATTTCCTGGTCACTGTTGATGTGTCTAGTGTGAAAACCATTTTCTGATTGTATTAGAAACAGAAATAGAAAATTTGTTTAATTAACAAATTAATTAAAAGTGTTTAATTAACAGCTGTTGCCATAGCTTGAAACACATAAAAAAGAGATTAAGATAAAGAGATGAATCACTGCTGAGTCCCTGTTATTATAGAGAGGCATTACCATTGTCCTCTTGTAGTGTCAACATTCCAGTCTTATTTGTCATTTCATTTCATGTGGTTTTGAAACACCAGTGACAGAAGGTTGGAGTCTGTGAACTCTGGTGGACAGAATCTGTATCTCTGTCACGAGAGCTTCTTTACTTTTAATGTCAAATATCAGGAGAATAGTATTTACTCACTTTCAACACAAAAGCTGAACATACTAATGCTGCAAAGTAAAACCAGCTGAGAAGATTTTCTCACTTTATGAAATCCATTAA
Organism: Paratrypauchen microcephalus; assembly: GCA_036785185.1. Classification (NCBI taxonomy): domain Eukaryota; kingdom Metazoa; phylum Chordata; class Actinopteri; order Gobiiformes; family Gobiidae; genus Paratrypauchen; species Paratrypauchen microcephalus. The sequence goes on along the minus strand of JAVJIX010000119.1, from coordinate 1,728,959 downwards.
ATATTTATTTATTTATCTATGGCAGTTATATTTGTCATGACAGATATGAACACAAACATCTCTTTCTAAGAAGCCACAAGGTTTGACTTCCTTCAAAGAGCGACTAAAAACAACTAACTGTAACTTTAATTAAATTTCTCCCTAAAATAAATGACCTGGTAACACATTTATAATAACATTTTCAAAGACAAAAACACAGTCAACGAGTAGACAGTATTAAGTACTTGATAAAATTTTGTATTAGTTCATAAATATTTACTGGCACTTGCAAAGTAAATAAAGTATTGTGTTTTTTACTGTACATGTTTTCATTTTAGTGATAACTGATTATTTATATTTGTTTCAGATTTTACAAATGTTGAACCAGTCAGATTACATATTATTTCTTGTAATATAAATGGTAAAAAGAATATAACACTACTTCGTGAATATGTTCGCGATTTAAATCCAGACATATGTTTTCTTCAAGAAACACATTTAGAAAAAGATGCTAGTCCTACTCGTGCAGATTACGAAATATACTTGTCATGGGCAGATTACAAAATATACTTGTCATCCTACACCTCAAGGTCACGTGGCGTTGCAATTCTGATCAAAAAAGAATTAAATTTTAAAAGAAACCGTGTAATACGAGATAAAGCAGGTTATTGGATCATTGTTAATGGAACACTAAATGGGAAATCAATAACTTTAGTGAGCATTTATGGGCCGACTAAAGATGAACCAGAAATATTTAAAGAATGTATGGAAAACTTAAAAGATTTTACAAATTGTATATTAGGTGGTGATTGGAATACAGATATGGACCCATCAATAGACCGATCAGGCGGCGGTCCGCAAAGAAACCCAAATTCAGCCAATCTTATTCGATATTTTATGGAAAAAATGAACCTTTGTGATATCTGGAGAGAGAACCACCAGAATGTTATACAATATACACATACCTCAAAATCCTCGAGGATAGATTATTTTCTCATATCAGAGTCACTTAAAACAAATGTTATTGAAAGCACTATACTTGACGAAAAGGTTAGTGATCATTGTATAATATCTCTAAAAATGAATTGGCCCCCAGACCTCGTCCAGCCCCAACATCCCACTGAATAAAAAAAAAATATATATTTATTATTTATGGAATAGAATTTGAATATTATTGGGATCTGGGGTTAATCAAATCAAATGTTTAGTATTAATGCATAAATGAAAAGATCTGACTGGTCCAGCTGCTGTGTCCAACTTCCAAGACACCTGACTCATCAAAGACACTTCCACCTGTCTCGTCAAAGACACTTCCACCTGACTCGTCAAAGACACCTCCACCTGTCTCGTCAAAGACACTTCCACCTGACTCGTCAAAGACACTTCCACCTGTCTCGTCAAAGACATCTCCACCTGACTCGTCAAAGACATCTCCACCTGTCTCGTCAAAGACACCTCCACCTGTCTCGTCAAAGACACCTCCACCTGTCTCGTCAAAGACACTTCCACCTGTCTCGTCAAAGACATCTCCACCTGACTCGTCAAAGACATCTCCACCTGTCTCGTCAAAGACACCTCCACCTGTCTCGTCAAAGACACCTCCACCTGTCTCGTCAAAGACATCTCCACCTGTCTCGTCAAAGACACCTCCACCTGTCTCGTCAAAGACACTTCCACCTGTCTCGTCAAAGACATCTCCACCTGACTCGTCAAAGACACTTCCACCTGTCTCGTCAAAGACATCTCCACCTGTCTCGTCAAAGACATCTCCACCTGACTCATCAAAGACACCTCCACCTGTCTAGTCAAAGACACCTCCACCTGTCTCGTCAAAGACACCTCCACCTGACTCGTCAAAGACATCTCCACCTGACTCGTCAAAGACACCTCCACCTGTCTAGTCAAAGACACCTCCACCTGTCTAGTCAAAGACACCTCCACCTGTCTAGTCAAAGACATCTCCACCTGACTCATCAAAGACACCTCCACCTGTCTAGTCAAAGACACCTCCACCTGACTCATCAAAGACACCTCCACCTGTCTAGTCAAAGACATCTCCACCTGACTCATCAAAGACACCTCCACCTGTCTAGTCAAAGACATCTCCACCTGTCTCGCCAAAGACACCTCCACCTGACTCATCAAAGACACCTCCACCTGTCTCGTCCTGGGCCTCTGTCCCTGTCTCCTTCTCGAGACGTCCACTGGGCCTGTCTGCAGAATCACATCTGTGCAGCTGCTTTGGAGATGAAGTTGGTGTAGAGAACTTTAGGAGGAAAAGGTAAACTCACAAAATCCTTCTTCTGCATTCTTAGCTATAATCTTTTTTTTTAATATACATATCTTCGTTTAAACATTTTCGTATTTGGGCATTCTTTGAACTCCAGATTTTTCCACAAACTGAAATACAAAAACTTTTCCTCGTTGTATGTACTCTGGCCATTTTAAAGAGACACATTCCCCTTAAATTATAAGTTCTTTCCCTTTCAAGAAAAATGCTTCTGAATATTTTTAGTAGTTCTCTTTCCTTTTTGCCTTGTACATTATTTTTTGTGGTCTGGAAGCACATCAGGTCCTTAAGTTTTAACATCTATGAAGTGATAAATAGCTGGTTGGTGTTATAAAACCCAACATTATGAATTATCCTTAGTGCTCTTTTCTAGTGGTTCCATTATTGTTTTATAATTATTACCCCAGATCTCAGCACAGTCAAACTCAAATATGGTGCAACTAAAGAAGAATAAAGTGTATGTAGAACTTTCTCGTCCAGAAAATATTTGGCCTTATCTAATACTGCTATGTTGTTGTTGTTGTTGTTTTTTATTGTAGTACATATAAGTTTTTCCATCAATTAAAACACATATAAATGTTTTTTTCTTTACCCTTTCTATGTTAGCCCCCTGTATTTGCAGCTGAATTTGATTATTAGGGGCCAAGCACCGTAGGTGCTAGGCACCCTATAGTGTTTGTACCGCGTTGCCTAGCGACGTTGCCTAGCAACCCTTTGATCTTTCCTTTGACGTGTCTAGTCTCCCGATTCTTATTATTATTCTATATTCCTTTCACCATGGGAGTCTATGGCAGCCCCTAGAACCGTCTGGTAAAAAGTTGTGAAATTTTGCATGCACATTCCAGCCAGTCTCCTCATTACCCACAGCAATTTATAGGCCCCCAGCCCCAACCGTCTAGTGCCACCAGCAGGTCAAAGTTGCAGGAACTTTCAGGAATTGCCTAGCAACGCACCTAGCAACCGATCTGTCTTTGATGTGTCTTTGATCTGTTAAACCTTGTTAGACCCTGTTAGACCCTGTTAGACCCTGTTAAACCCTGTTAGACTGTTAGACTCTGTTAGACTCTGTTAGACCCTGTCAGACCCTGTTAAACCCTGCATGCTGCCTACATGCTGAGGCCTACATGCACCTTTGGTGCTTGGCCCCACATTGCTGCTTGCAGCTATATTTATCATTGTGGTTTCCAAATAACATCAGTTTTGAGATAATTTGTTCCTATCCAAGTGTTTAATTTCACCATTTCAGACTCAATTTCAGAAAGTAACTGTTGTATATTTTCACCAGGACAAAATAAAGAGTGTCATCCGCAAGAAAGACAACTGCAAACCACTAAAGTCCTCCAGTCATGTGGGATCTTCTGCTGCCTCACACATTCTGGCGACCCCGGGGTGTGTTTGGTGTCTCTGCAGGAGGTCTGGTGTGGCTCAGATGCCCTCCCCTGCACCTCGAGGCCTTGGGAGGGGTCATGCAGGTTTCTCCACGGGACAGTCTGCGGTGTCTGCGGTGTCTGCGGTGTCTGCGGTGTCTGCGGTGTCTGCGGTGTCTGCGGTGTCTGCGGGACTTCAGATGGATTAATACAAGATCAGCAAAGACTTTGACTTCAGCTTTGACTTTTGACTTTGACTTTTTTTGCCTGCATGCACTTGTCTTCTTGTTCAAACTGTCCCTACCTGGAGCTACTGTGACAAGTAAATTTCTCCTGTGTGAGATCAGTAAAGTCTTATCTTATCTTATCTTATCTTTGACTCGACATAAAACAGGTGCGTTGGAGAAGCAGCAGCCCCAGAACATACGAGGAGAAAATAATCCTGCACTCCATCTTACTTGCAAAATGTAATTAATTCAATCTCAATCAGGCCTGGACTGGTAATCGGGCATACCGGGCATTTTCCCGGTGAGCCGACAGTCGCATGGGCTGATGCCATTCTTTTTTTTTTTTTTCTTAGAGACAGGCCCACAATTTAGGACTAAACCAGGACTAAACCAGGACTAAACCAGGATTGAACCAGGACTAAACCAGGACTAAACCAGGACTAAATCAGGACTAAACCAGGATTGAACCAGGACTAAACCAGGACTAAACCAGGATTGAACCAGGACTAAACCAGGACTAAACCAGGACTAAACCAGGACTAAACCAGGATTGAACCAGGACTAAATCAGGTCTAAACCAGGACTAAACCAGGACTAAACCAGGATTGAACCAGGACTAAACCAGGACTAAACCAGGATTGAACCAGGACTAAATCATGTGTAAACCAGGACTAAATCAGGTCTGAACCAGGACTAAACCAGGACTAATCAGGTCTAAATCAGGACTAATCAGGTCTAAACCAGGACTAATCAGGTCTAAATCAGGACTAATCAGGTCTAAATCAGGACTAATCAGGTCTAAATCAGGACTAATCAGGTCTAAATCAGGACTAATCAGGTCTAAATCAGGACTAATCAGGTCTAAATCAGGTCTAAATCAGGTCTAAATCAGGACTAAATCAGGACTAATTATGAGGGGCCGGTCTAAGCCAAAAATGCCAGGGCCGTTTTTTTTGTCTCAGTCCAGCCCTGATCTCAATTGTGAAATAATTTTCTTTAAATCATATTTTTTTGTTAAATTAAAACACCTTTGATTGAGTTGAGCCTTGTGTCTGTTTCTCCGGGTTTTTTGAACCTGCATTCGTCAGTTAAAGATTTGACATCAAGTGCACCACATCGACACAACAGACGAAGAGAACAGAAGTGACAGAAAACAGTGAAGAGGTTTTTACATCCATCCATGCATGTTTCAGTAATTTAGCGATCTCTCCTGGGCTTTACGTGAATCCTCTTTATGACCAGCTGTAAGATTCTGTGCATTGCTCCGCCCACAAGCCTACGTCACCCACGACAATCCTCCAGAAATGTACAAAAACACGATACAAACACGCTGCTGTCTTAGCCACATTGCTGCAGACGCACTATTGTCAGGCAAGGCAAGTTCACTTGTACAGCACAAGTTGTACACAAAATAATTAAAAGTGCTTTACAGAACAGGAAATACAATAACATCACAATACAAACAAATCAATACAATTAAAAAAGATAAAGAGACATTAAATCAGATCAGGTCAAATGAACAAATCAGGACGAACACAAAAATATTTTAAAGAAAGAGATTAGGAATACAATTAGCTTAAAATGTTTCAGCCTGTGTATTTATTTCTTTAGAGCAGGGGTCTTCAAAGTTTTTCAGGCCAGGGACCCCCAAACAGATGGCGAACTGGGCCAGGGACCCCCTACTATATATACGGCATAGAATTGTGTTTTATATTAAATTGAGCTTAGTGTCATGTATAAACATTGCTACTCTGTTATGGTACATCCAATACAAGGAAATAATACACAGGTTAATACTGTATTTTACACTATAAAATATAAAATTATATTATTTTAAAGTGACCCCCCTAGGTATTGATCAGCCTGAACAGCTCAATAACAGATTCATTTCACTTCATTATTCACGTGTTTTATGCCTGTGACACATAAAAACACCTCTGAACACTTCATATTTGTAGACGCACTGATCTTTATTAAAACTCTGGGTTTTATCGGTTTGATTTTGGCCTCTCCTGTCCCGGATGCCCTCCCAGGAGCCGTGAGCGGGAGACTCGGCTCTTCTGGAGTGTTCTGAAGTGATGTTATTTTGGTAATAAAACAAGTTGTTTTACTCACCCATAGCACTTTGGTGTCATATGAAGCACTTCCAGAGATGTTTTAGATTAGCGTTAGCCTAGCGCAACTTCTAGCCATAGCTCGGGGCATATAATATATTCCCCAAGCATGTAATATGCCCCGTGCGGTCTCCAAATAACACAAACTTTAGCACTTTTCAAATCATAGAAGCTCGATGTCTTAGTCTACGATTTCGTTTGGTCAAAAGTGGCCTGTAATCCGAGATTTATCCATAGTTTACAGTTTTGCGTTTCATGTTTGGGTCCCGGGAGCTGAGAGCACAGTCCGCACATGCGCACTGGCCTCCTCATCTACTCGAAACTATGGCTAAATCTCAGATTACAGGCCACTTTTGACCAAACGAAAGCGTAGACTAAAGACATCGAGCTTCTATGATTTGAAAAGTGCTAAAGTTTGTGTTATTTGGAGACCGCACGGGGCATATTAGACCGCAAACATGTGCCCCGAGAACTCACATTACGGAGATCGCAAATCTAAAACATCTCTGGAAGTGCTCCATATGACACCAAAGTGCTATGGGTGAGTAAAACAACTTGTTTTATTACCGAAATAAGGCTCAGATTGTAAAAAACGATACTTTCCCTTTAAGAACACATCTTCATCACTCTTCATCACTCTGTGCGCGCCCCCTGGTGGCGCGCTCTGTCCCGTGCATGTGCGCGCTCCCTCCTCACTGACGCTGCTCACGTGACCCTGTCTCCGGTGTGTCTCCGGTGTGTGTGTCCTCCCGTCCTCCACCGGGGGACACGATCCTCTCTGCGGCTATGGACCCGCGCAGACCCCGGGCCCCGGGCCCCTCCCCGGGCCGCACGGCGGGACGGAGAGCCGGGCAGGAGCTGGAGCTGGAGCCGGAGGACGCGCTTCGTCTGGAGCTGAGCGGAACGTGTCGGTACAGTGACGGGGCTTCCACGTTTAGGGGTGCTTAGCACCAAGGGGGGTAATACAAGATAAATGCATGCGCATGCGCTTTCTTACCCGTCTCTCCATTTCTTTATATCGATCTGTTTCTTTAGATCAGTGATTCTCAAACGAGCGTGTTTGAGTCAAGGACCAGGCCACGTTCTGTGGAGTATGACCTCCTCAGTACTATAGTACTAAGTACTATAACCTGTACTAATACTTTAATATCCTCACTCCTCCATATAAGTACTATAACCTGTACTAATACTTTAATATACTCACTCCTCCATATAAGTACTATAACCTGTACTAATACTTTAATATACTCACTCCTCCAAGTACTATAACTTGTACTAATACTTTAATATACTCACTCCATGTCCATTTATGAAGTCTAAGGTACAAACCAGAATCTTAGAGCCAACTGTAAGAGCCTGGGAGAGATCGCTAAATGACTCAAACATGCATGGATGATGTCTTCATATTTTTGATGAGGGAACGTTGGAACATGGTAGAAAACACACACACAAAAAATGTTTTATTTTTATTTTTAATAACAGCCACTCTATAAAGCTTTGTTAACTGAAATAAAAACAACAATTAAAAGAAAGGAAAAAAAAAAGTGTATTGTGTGTTTACAAAAGTAACTTTGGCGCCGCCCTGGTGCTCGGAGTGTCTGTCCGCTCCAGGTATCGAGGCAACTTCCTAATGTTGTGAACCTGTTCACTCATATGGCAATAAAAACCTTCCTAAAGCAGGACTAAACCGGACTAAACCAGGACTAAACCTGGACTAAACCTGGACTAAACCTGGACTAAACTAGGACTAAACCTGGACTAAACCTGGACTAAATTAGAACTAAACTAGGACTAAACTAGGACTAAACTAGAACTAAACCAGGACTAAACCTGGACTAAACATGGACTAAAGCAGCACTAAAGCAGCACTAAAGCAGGACTAAACCTGGACTAAACCAGGACTAAACTAGAACTAAACCTGGACTAAACCTGGACTAAACTAGAACTAAACCAGGACTAAACCTGGACTAAAGCAGGACTAAAGCAGGAATAAACTAGGACTAAACTAGGACTAAACTAGAACTAAACCAGGACTAAACCTGGACTAAACATGGACTAAAGCAGCACTAAAGCAGGACTAAACCTGGACTAAACCAGGACTAAACTAGAACTAAACCTGGACTAAACCTGGACTAAACTAGAACTAAACCAGGACTAAACCTGGACTAAAGCAGGACTAAAGCAGGAATAAACTAGGACTAAACCAGGACTAAATTAGAATTAAACTAGGACTAAACTAGGACTAAACTAGAACTAAACCAGGACTAAACCTGGACTAAACTAGGACTAAACCACTACTAAACCTGGACTAAACCAGGACTAAACCTGGACTAAAGCAGGACTAAACCTGGACTAAACCTGGACTAAACTAGGACTAAACTAGAACTAAACCTGGACTAAACCTGGACTAAACTAGAACTAAACCAGGACTAAACCTGGACTAAAGCAGGACTAAAGCAGGAATAAACTAGGACTAAACCAGGACTAAATTAGAATTAAACTAGGACTAAACTAGGACTAAACTAGAACTAAACCAGGACTAAACCTGGACTAAACTAGGACTAAACCACTACTAAACCTGGACTAAACCTGGACTAAACTAGAACTAAACCACTACTAAACCTGGACTAAACCTGGACTAAACTAGAACTAAACCAGGATTAAACCTGGACTAAACTAAGACTAAACCACGACTAAACCTGGACTAAACCTGGACTAAACTAGAACTAAACCAGGACTAAACCTGGACTAAACTAGGACTAAACTAGAACTAAACCAGGACTAAACCTGGACTAAACTAGGACTAAACTAGAACTAAACCAGGACTAAACCTGGACTAAACTAGAACTAAATCAAGACCAAACTAGGAGTAAACAAGGACTAAACTAAACCAGGACAATTAAAAGAAAATAAACAATAACTGAAACTGTATTGTGTGTTTACAAAACTAAAACTAAGTGAAATTCTGGATAAATCTCTCTTGGTTTTGTCCTTTTTTGGAGTTGGAAATGTGGAAGTTTTGGTGTGTTTTGATTTGTTTTTGCCCTTAAGGCTGAAGAAATGTTTGAAAATTCTATTTGTTTGTTGTAAGTTTGAGAACACAAAACTTTCTTTTTGAATCCTGCACTTGACAAATAACCCAAAGTATCACCCAAAAACTAAAACTAATAGAAATTAAACTAATACTGAAACTAAAACGAATAAAAACTAAAATAAAATAAAAACTAAACTAAAACTAATAAAAATTAAAAAACGAATCTAAAACAAATAAAAAGTAAACTAAAACGAATAAAAAATAAAGTAAAACGAATAAAAACTAAACTAAAATGAATAAAAACTAAACTAAAACTGAGCAGTTCGTAAAAAAATGAAAACTAAAACTATCAGAGCCGCTCTAAAACCTAATTAAAACTAACTAAATTAGAGGGAAAAAGTCCAAACTAACTAAAACTAAACTATAATGAAAAATCCAAAAGTATAACTCTAAGTATAACCTCGGTGCGTCTGAGTTTGTCGGGAGTGAGCTGAGGCCTGAGGCAGCTCATATTTCAGGGAGGACAGAACGCCGCACTTCAGAGAGGTGAGATACTGCTGAGTCGTGCTTCTCACAGCAAACGGGAAGCGTCGCACACACATCATGACTCATCCAGTATCCATGGAGACTGTGAGGGAGGCTCGTGACGGAGCTACTGACGGAGCAGGAAACACTGTGAGGGACCGTTTCATCACCGACTGAAACACCAGAGCGAGGCCTTTCCTGTTGCGCCCCCTGGAGGCTGCTGTGACGCTGCAGGACACGGAGGAGGGACACTTTTGGATCTGCTGACCCTCCCTGACCAGTCCTGCTTTAAACTGACCTGAGACCTTCGACTGAGACACAAAGTGGAAATGTGGCAGCGACATCAACTGCAACAGGCAAAAGGAGAAATTCAAGGGATAGTTTGGGTTTTTATTTTTATTTTTTTATGTGAATCTGTACGGCGCCCCCTTCAGCAGTGTCGTGCATTAACGCATTAACACTGACTTACCCCTGACAGTGTCCTGTGAGCCGAGTTCTGCCCCGGTTCTGGAGCTGACCAAAGTAGTTCCGGCAGGTTAGCGGGGACGTTAAATAAAGCTTGTTTTTCTTCTCAAAACAATATTTGTCCAAAAAGTGATATATTTGCGTCACAAAACAGTTGTCCGCGAAAAAGTCAGAAGTCATAATCACTTGGTGCTATTTTCTCTCGAGTCATATCACTGTGCACCTGTTATTATTATTATTATTATTATTATTATTATTATTATTATTATTATTATTATTATTAGCCTGTTCACTTGTAAGTGGCGATGTCTTCAAGTGAACGGGCTAATAATAATAATAATAAATATATAACTTTTTGGACAAATATTGTTTTGAGAAGAAAAACAGGTCAGGTAAGTCGGTGTTAATGCACGACACTGCTGAAGGGGACGCCGTACAGATTCACATAAAAAAAACAAAAACTAACTATCGCTTTAAATTTCTCAATTTGACAAAAGTTTATTTGGTCGAATCCGTTTCTCAGCTCATCCAAGCTGCTTCTTCAGTTCTGGTCAGACGCTGGTGGACACTGCCTATATCTGCCTGAAGGGGGCGCTAACTACAATGAAATGACTTTGAAACTACTACACCTACTTGTTTTCAGTTTCTGTTAGTTAGGTTGAATATTCAGTGGGGTGTGGGGTCTGGTTAGCAGATTAATTTCTTTGTTTCCTGTAAATAAAAATAAAATAGGACCAAACGGATCCAAAAGCAGTTATTGATCTACAAAACGATTAGGGACTTCTACAGATATCAGTAAATACTCTTTTTACATCTATATAATATGTGCCCAACTGATATTTGGAAGACGATATCAATATCACGATATCAGCACCAATATCAGATCGGTGGATCTCTAGTCTGCTCCAGGGCATCTGTGACACCAGTAACACCACCGAGCAGGCCTGGACTGGTAATCGGGCATACCGATTGGTGCCTGAGTGGCTAGCACTCACGCTTCACAGCAAAAAGGTTCCGGGTTCTGTGTGTGTTCTGTGTGGAGTTTGCATGCATTGCCTGGGTTCGATCCCTGGGTCACCCAGCTTGCATGTTCTCCCCGTGTCTGGGTGGGTTTCCTCCGGGCACTCCGGTTTCTCACATCAACCCAAAACATGCTCCAGGTAAAATCCTCCAGCTGAGGTCCTGACTAAGCCGAGCAATAAGATCATGGACTTTGACTTTGATCTTTGATCTTGATGGAGATGGTCCCCGGGCGCCTGAAGGACGAGCTGCCCACTGCTCCTGAAGGATGGGTCAAATGCAGAGAAATAATTTCCCTACGGGGATGAATAAAGTATGTCTTCTTCTTCTTACTGGGCATTTTCCCGGTGGGCCGACAGTCCTAGGGGCCGATGCAGTTTTTTTTGTTTGTTTGTTTTTACTTAGAGACCGGCCCACAATTTAGAGCAGGCGTCCCATTGGTCCATCTTCAATACAGACAGTGGACTAAACCAATCAGGATACAGAAGTTTACGAGAGCGGTCCCGCCCCTTTCTCTGCCCTGATCCTGACAGTTTCAGTGTTGAGGTGGAAACATGGAGAAGCGGCAGAAAGGGGGTGTGGAGAAGTTACGGGATAGAAGATGAAAAAATCTCACTACAGACGCTGCAAAATGTTCTAAAATAACAGACATATTCTCTGGAGGGGCTGGAGCCTCCACGTCCTCTGCAGCCCAGACTGAAGGTGGACAGGGAACCCGAGAGAACCCGAGGGAACCCGAGGGACAGAGTGACCAGGGAAGTGTCGCACAGCAGGTCAGCAGGTAGTAATGTTAGGATAATACTGGGACTTTTAGGTGATGGACAGGCATGAAAATCGCTCACCTTTCGGCCAGCCAACGTGCTCCTCCTGACCTCGTGTGCAAGATGCATTTTAAAGGCAAATTAACGTTTTTTTTTTAATCTGAGCCTTCTTTTGGCAATAAAACAAGTAGTTTTACTCACCCATAGCATTTTTCTGTCAATTGGAGCAGTATCGCAGAACTTATGTTGAGCCGTTCTGTTCTACTAATGATCCCGTATCCGTTAACATGGTGCTGTATCATTTGCTCGGGGCATTACTTTGCGGTGTCCAAATAACACAAACTTTAGCACTTTTCAAATCATAGAAGCCCGATGTCTTCATGTAAGATTTAGTTTGAAGGAAAAGTGGCCTGTAATCCGAGATTTATCCATAGTTTCGAGTAGATGAGGCCAGTGCGCATGTGCGGACTGTGCTCTCAGCTCCCGGGACCCAAACATGAAACGCAAAGCTGAAAACTATGGATAAATCTCGGATTACAGGCCACTTTTGACTCAAACGAAATCTTACATTAAGACATCGGGCTTCTATGATTTGAAAAGTACTAAAGTTTGTGTTATTTGGGGACCGCAAAGTAATGCCCCGAATACTCATGCTAACGGAAACACCACAACATAACTTTCTTCAAACAGCTCCAAATGACACGAACGTGCTATGGTTGAGTCAAACGACTTGTTTTATTACCGAAAGAAGGCTCAGATTGTAAAATAACGTTACTTTTCCTTTAAATAAACCGTTGAATGTGTAGTTACTGTGAGTTTGCTGGTGGTTTTTGGGGATTTTTCCTTTAAATGTTGCGCCCAGGTTTCCCCTCGGCCAAGACGTAACAATAGTAAAATACGTTTCTTCGGGAAACACAAACATAAATTAGTCCGTTGTGCGACGCTAATTATGAGGGGCCGGTCTAAGACAAAAATGCCAGGGCCGTTTTTTTTTTTTTTTGTCCCAGTCCAGCCCTGCCACCGAGTGTGGAGAGAATGAAAAATGACCACAGGGTAACGCTTGGAAAGGTTTCAACGAGCCTGTGAAGCGCATTGCCAAGTGCATATGCTTTTATGTAGTATTTTCCCAGGTAAATACTGTAGATTTATTGTATTTTCGAAGGATTGAGCGAGTGTTAGTGGCTCGTGAAGATGCAGGAACAATTTTAATCTGATTTTTCTTTTTTCTTTTTTTTTTTTTAGGTCATGTCCTGTGTAATCAATTACCAAGATGACATAATGGAAATGCTGTCTTCCAGTGATGTTCTAAAATCGGATGCAGTTCACAGTAAGTAAAACAAATTGGACGTTACTATATATAAAATATCCCCCGTAGAGAACGAACTGTCCCTGTGTCTGTGTCCTGTGGAAAAGCTGATGTAGCTGTAGTTTACACCTCTCCAAACATGCTCTGAAAAGGGATTGTTGTGCGAGTTTAGCGTTTCAGAGGTGAGGCCGTAAGGACGTCTGCGTTATCCCAGCCCACATGACCTTGACCTTCTTTAAGTAAACAGGAAATACTCTCAGTGCTGTTTAAAGCTGCTGGAAGCTGCTGCTAGTGATCTGTTATCTGGAAATATCTAACCAGACCCCCCAGGATTTCACGGGCATTTTTTGTGATTGTTTCGGGCTAAAATGCCTGAATTTGCGGGAGCTTTTCCAAAAAGTTGCGATGAAAGTTGAGGTGTTTTTAAGGTTTTTGTTGCGATTTTGTTGCGGGAGGAAGTGAAAGTTGCGATAAATAGTTGCGATTTTCGCTTTTTGTAATTAAAATTGAGTAATATTTTGAATACTGAGTTATTACTGACAAAGAATAATACAAAGACACAGAGATCACAGATATGGTCCTAAAACAACCTTACCAACATCCAAAATAAATTACTACTAGGAGGGGAACTGTTTCGGTCTTTTGCTGTTATTTTTGTGGGCAAATGGCGCCGCAGACATGTTTCTTTGCCATTAGAAGCCGTGTCCCAGTTCCCAGAGTGCACAGTTCGGAGTGTGGCCTGAAGGGCATGTGCGTCACACATTTCGACAGTACACCGGCGCGACGACTGCTGTCCCACTTCTTTTTTGTCCCATGCGCAGTTAACACACGGTCCGAAGACCGCAGTCGTTAAAGGAAAAGTAATGTTTTTTTACAATCTGAGCCTTCTTTTGGCAATAAAACAAGTAGTTTTACTCACCCATAGCAGTTTGGTGTCAATTGGAGCAGTTTTGTAGAAGTTATGTTGAGCCGTTCTGTTCTACTAATGATCCCGTATCCGTTAGCGTGAGTGCTCGGGGCATTACTTTGCGCTCTCCAAATAACACAAACTTTAGCACTTTTCAAATCACAGAAGATCGCTGTGTCAGCGTAGACTTTTAGTGGATTCCAAAACGGCCTGAAACCCGATATCCATCTATAGTTTCATTTGATGACGTCATCAGAGAGGACAGTGCGCATGCGTGAACTCAGCTGTTTTGTAAACACAGCTAGTCCGAAAGAAGCTAACACCGCTCTGAACTTTACTTTTCTGTTGCGATATCGGGTTTCAGGCCGTTTTGGAATCTACTAAAAGTCTACCCTGACACAGCGATCTTCTGTGATCTGAAAAGTTTGTGTTATTTGGACACCGCAAAGCAGTGCCCCGAGCACTCACGCTAACGGATACGGGATCATTAGTAGAACAGAACGGCTCAACATAAGTTCTGCGATACTGCTCCAATTGACACCAAACTGCTATGGGTGAGTAAAACTACTTGTTTTATTGCCGAAAGAAGGCTCAGATTGTAAAAATTGTTTTACCTTTAAGCGGTCCGCGGACTGCAGTCGGGGCTGAGCAAGTGTGCACCTCCTTGACTGCAGTCTGAGCCCCCTTCGGGCCGCGCTCCGAGCTGTGCGCTCTGGGAACTGGGGACACGGCCGCAGTTTCGTTTCGTCACACGGAAGTAAGGCAGAAGGAAGTTGGTCGTCGTTCAATACGTCGCCGATGATTGGTCAAAATTAGTAAAAATTGCGGGAAAGTTGCGGTGATTGGTCAAAATTGCAACACCGCCCTGAATTCACGGGGATTGGCTGAAGTTGCGTTGAAGTTGCAAATCGCAACATCGCGAATTCCTGGAGGGTCTGACTAATGCAAGTCAATGTAATGTAGTCAAGTGTAAGGTTCAGAATAATGCCGCCGCCTTTTTGTTGTATTAATGATCAAAAATTCACCTTATTCCGCCCCGTTCACGGCCTCTAAATGCTCCTAACTGCGTTTTTTTGGAGGCACTTCCGGTTAAACGGGAATCCCATTCATGTCAATAGCGATTTTGAGAAAAGTTTTGCCACTCCGATATGATTTCATTTCTCTGAAACACTTGAAAACGCATTTATCTTGGTTAGGATTATCAGGGTTGGATCTCGGAGAAGTGTTTCATCTCTCGCTCAGTCATTTCCCATAGTAATTAGACTGTGATAAGAGCATTTTCTACATTTTTTTTTACACATTTCTGTAATAAATGTGTATTGTTTTGTAAATACTGTAGCGTTCGGTAGTGACGCTCGGATATAAACCCTGTACAGCCAGTGTGGGTCGGACTTTTACTCTAGATCAGGGGTCGGCAACCCGCGGCTCCGGAGTACAGCGGTCCCTTGTTTATCACCGTGGTTACGTTCTAAAAATAAGTACGATAAGTGAAATCCGCGAAGTCGTCAGCTTTATATTTTACAATTATTCTCCATGTTTTAAGGCTGTAAACGCCTCACCACACACATTATACACTTTTCTCAGACTGGAATTAACGTTTTCTCACATTTCTCTTAAACGTTCGTAGATTTTCAACAAAAAAAGCACAGTATTAGAGAACGAAACCAAAGTGTATTTCGTGTGTATTTCACAGTTCTCTTCGTCCTGGCACCGCTTCACTGTGGCGGGTTTTGTCGGGGAGAAAACTTGCAAACAAACAGCACTTCAGAGTCACACTGCAATCCAACATTTATATAAATCTGACAAACTGAACGCATTCTGTACAGGAGACACGGAGGAGAATGACGGATGAATCGGCAAAGGTCTGCAGTCCCTTAGCCAATCAGGACGCAGAAATGCGCGTTGATACACTAAAAAAAAATTGGAATAAAAAAAATTCGCAAAACAGTGAACCGCGATATAGCGAGG
The DNA here is from genome assembly GCA_036785185.1 of Paratrypauchen microcephalus. Classification (NCBI taxonomy): domain Eukaryota; kingdom Metazoa; phylum Chordata; class Actinopteri; order Gobiiformes; family Gobiidae; genus Paratrypauchen; species Paratrypauchen microcephalus. The sequence goes on along the minus strand of JAVJIX010000119.1, from coordinate 1,712,996 downwards.
GACCACTGTATTTAATTAAAATTAGGGATGGAAATTATCGATTAATTCATTAATTGATAGTTGATTGACCTTATCGATCGATTAATGATTAACTGATAAGCGGAGTTTTTCACCTGAATTTGAGTGTTTCAATAGGGTCTTTAAGAATATAAGCTATAGTAACATAACACTGAGTCATAAATATATCATAGTATTATTATATTGTATATTCCTCACTTAATTATTCCTTAGTAAAAAGCAGACAAATGTATTGATGCTGAATAACAAAATACAGTAATCCCTCGCTCTATCGCGGTTCGCGGATGTATTTTTTTTTTTTTTTCCTTTTTTTTTTTTATAGTGTAACATTTTTTTATAGTGTAACATTGTGTTCTGTGTCCTGATTGGCTAAGAGACTAGACCAGGACTAAACGTGGACTAAAACAGCTCTAGACCAGAACTAAACCAGATCTAGACCAGGTCTAAACCAGGTCTAAACCTGGACTGGGCCTGGACTAAACCAGGATTAAACCACCACGTGCCGCTGCTGGTTTCGTGCGGCTGGTTTGTGGCTTGGGCTGAGACTACGCATTCCGGGCGCTGCGGTTCGATCTCGTGCTCAGCAGCCCCGGTGTACGCGCGGGCAGTGCCGTTGAGTGAGCTCGGTGCGCAGTTGCCTTGTTTCGTGACCACGCGGGTGCGCGTGTCCGCGATTAGCGATTAGTTATAATTAATGCATTTTGTTCGACCAATGTCTTGATCGACAATTAATCGTAAGTCGATTAATTGTTGACATCCCTAATTTATTTTGGTTTGTTCATTTTCAAAATGTAATTCTATGGCTCAAAGGTTTAAAAAAAGCCGTTATATGCAGTGATATTTCATTTTAAATTTCAAAAGTGTTTTGTGGCTCCCAGTGTTTTCTTTACGGTGTGAAACGGCTCCAAACGGCTCTTTGAGTGGTAAAGGTTGCCGACCCCTGGTCTAGGATGACCAGACGTCCTTATTTATTATTATTTATTCACAGTTTTGAGCCCTGTGTCCCCTGTCCTAGCAAACGTATGCAAAACCAGTGATTTGTCCCAGTTTTATATTAGGCTACGTTTATAAGATGACGATCTGAAAAGAAGACGCAAAAGTGGCGTCGCGTCTTCACTTTTTATTCGGCGTTTAGACGAGCGTTTTCGGGAGTAAATCTGCGTGCATACGGTGACGCGAAAGTGTGTGGAATTGGATTGGGTATGCATGCCAGGCGGCTAGGTGGCGCTGTGATACATTATCACTATGTCCGCGCGCATGTGTAGAATCTTCCTTAATGTATTTACTTAATTTAATTTACTTACCTTTTTCATTTAATTTTGGTGACGTAAACGCGTACGCGACGTAAGCAGATACCCGTGCAGAGACTGAAACCAGCATTTATTTCCTTAAAACCCAAATAAAATGAGACAAAACTGATCCAAACGTGTGATTTTTTTGTCATTTATCCCTCAAGTAACTACAGAACAGCTTCGCGTAAATAAAGGTTCTAACATTATGAGACTTTCTGGGCCCGACTACGACCAGGAAGTCTTATCGGTGCATCCCTAGAAGTAACACCAGTGCGCTGTTAGCATTTTAGTTGATGCTAAGTGCGTAAAAACTTGAATACTACGACTCGTGAAAGAGAAGTGAGGATTATGTTTGGACCTCGGACCTCTTGTAAAACCTTGCGTACAGGCTGCTGTGAGTAGTGAAGGCTAAAGCCACATTGTGAGGGCCAGATCACGAGATAGGGCGGGTGGATGTTGTTGTCTTAAACCAGGGGCCTCTACGGACCGTGTGGCTCCGGCCTCTGCATGGGAACTTTCCACAGTCTCACTCAGTCTGTGACGGTCTAAATATAGATGACTTTGGTGCAGTGAGATGTCAGAATATCTGCAGTTTTTCCATCTGGATGAACAGTTTAGACCAGTGGTTCTTAACGTTGTTGGAGGTGCTGAACTCCACCAGTTTAATATGCACATTCACTGAACCCTTCTTTATTGAAAAATAAAATATGATTTTTTTTTTGTTCAGTTTGTTGATGGGTACAAAACTGAGAGCAGGCAGAGGAGACTTTTCATCGAATCTGTCTCTCTTCACCGTGAATTCCGCGAGCATTATGTTCTTGTATTCCCCGTCTCCATGCAGCTTAAGGAAGTGTTCCTTTAGTTTTGCCGGTACTAGACTAGAATTGCTTTACTTGGCATTGCAAATCATCATGGAGAGAACGCTGACTCCCATCACGATGTTCAGTATGTGAATCCATGTTGTACATAATATTCGTCCAACCACTTTCTTTTTTACTCGACATAGTTAGTATGGACTAAAATATTAAGAAAGAAATCACACGACATACCACCACGAGTCACAGTCGACTGCTGAGTGCACCAAACTCCCTGCAGCACAGATTGGCCAAACCGTGATCACCTGCAGTGAGTGATGGCCCAGCGGGGCGTGTCATCACCAATCATATGAGTCTTGACCTTGCCCGAACCCTGAGACTGACTCACCGAACCCCCTAGGGGTTTGGTGAGTCACTACTACTACTGAGTTACTACTACTACTACTACTACTGCTACTACTACTACTACTACTACTACTACTACTACTACTACTACTACTAATAATAATAATAATAATAATAATAATAATAATAATAATAATAATAATATTTTTTAGCCTTCTCTGTTTGTTAAACTGAATCAGGCAACAGACAAAAAATATGATTATTATATTATTATTCTTGTAATTATTATTATCATTATTATTATTATTAGTAGTAGTAGTAGTAGTAGTAGTAGGGATGCACGATATATTGGCATTAAAAATATATCGGCCAATATTGTCAAAGTGGTTACATATCGGTATCGGCCCAATGTGTAAAAGTGGGCCGATATTAACAACCGATATTTGTCAGTACAGTAATCCCTCGAATTAACGTTTTCTCACATTTCTCTCTCGTTTAAACACTCAAACTTTCGTAGATTTTCAACAAAATGTATTAATAGTGACGCGTGTGTGTGTGTGTGTGTGGGGGGGGGGGTACACGTGCGCTCATCGTGCTCAAATCCGTGATAGCGCAGAATGACCGGCGCGTCCCACCCGGGGGTGCGAGCACGAGACCCATGCCAAACCAGGCAAAGAGCCGCACGCCGTGGTTTAATCCAGGTCTAGACCTGGTTTAATCCTGGTCTAGACCTGGTTTAGTCCGCCTTTAGTTCTGGTCTGGTCCTGGTCTGGTCCCCCCCCCCACCACCAATCGGCAAAGGTCGCAGAAGACAATGTTACACTATTAAAAAAAAATTGAAATTGAAAAAAAAATAATAATAATTTTGCATGATTTTCAAAATGTTACCTCAGAATTTAAAATAAATATAGGTATCGGCTAATATTGGTATCGGCCGATATCAGCAACATTAATATCGGTATCGGGTAAAATTTTCACATCCGTGCATCCCTAATTATTATTATTAATACAGTGGTACCTCACCTTACGAAATTAATTCGTTCCAGAAGTGGTTTCGTAACGTGAATTTTTCGTAAGTTGAGTAGCTATTTCAATGGAAAAAGCCTGATTCGTTCCAAGGCCCCGATCCAAGTTTTTTTTTTTATAGTGTAACTTTTTTTTATAGTGTAACAATGTGTGCTGCGTCCTGATTGGTTTCTCAGACTGGATTTAAACTTTTCTCACGTTTGTTTCTCTTTTAAACACTCAAACTTTCATAGATTTTCAACAAAACGTATCAATATTGAAGTGTGGGGGGAAGCGGGAGGGGGGAGAAAACTGCGCGGACACGTGTGCGCAGCATGACCCCACGCAGAGCTGACAGCAGGACTAGACCAAGATATAAACCTGGACTGGACCAGGACTAAACCAGGACTAAACCTGGACTAAACCTGGACTAAACCAGGACTAGAGCAGGTGGATTAAAGCGCCGCGTGCGGGTCTATTTCCTGGTTTCTCACGAATCACAGCTGAGGCGGGGACTGCAGGCAGTCTGAGCGCATGTGAGCGCGGCTCCTCCTGGTTTAGTCCAGGGTTAGTCCTGGTTTAGTCCAGACCACCGCGGCTCCTCTAGACCTCCTCTAGACCTGGTCAGGTCTAGAGGAGGTGGCCCGGCTCTTGCATGGCTCTCGCTCACATGCGCTCAGACTGCCTCCTCGCTGCTCGCCTCAGCTGTGACTCGTGAGAAACCAGGAAATAGACCCGCACGCGGCGCTTTAATCCACCTGCTCTAGTCCTGGTCTAGTCCTGGTTTAGTCCTGGTTTAGTCCTGGTTTAGTCCAGGTTTAGTCCTGGTCCAGTCCAGGTTTAGATCTTGGTCTAGTCCTGCTGTCAGCCCCGCGCCGGGTCATGCTGCGCACACGTGTCCGCACAGTTTTCTCCCCCCTCCCGCTTCCCCCCACACTTCAATATTGATACGTTTTGTTGAAAATCTATGAAAGTTTGAGTGTTTAAACAGAGACAAATGTGAGAAAAGTTTAAATCCAGTCTGAGAAAAGCGTATAATGTGTATGACTGAGTGCGCATTATTTGAATTTTTGAGATTTCGCGTTTCGTAACTTGAAATTTCATTCGTATCTAGAGACCAAAATTTACCGTGAAGGCGTTTCGTAACTTGAAATTTTCGTTTGTTGGGTCATTCGGAAGGTGAGGTACCACTGTAGTAGTATTATATTGTTGGTAATAATAATAATAATAATAATAATAATAATAATAATAATAATAATAATAATAATAATAATAATAATAATAATGGCAAAAGGAGAAATTCAATTTGTCAACTGGACAAAAGTTGATTTGGTCGAACATGTTTGGCAGCTCATCCAAGCTGGCTTTTGTTTAAGAGCACGAATCAGCTCACTTGCTGTAGTTAAATTAAAAAATATATAAATAATAATAATACATATAAATAATAAAAAGTCAGCTCTTTCTGATCAGATTGTATTAAAATAAAAATCAGATTAAGCCCATTTTGAGTCCCAGAGCTTCAAACAGAGCAGTGTTTTCAGTTAGCTCCACAGGGAATACTGACTAAAGACAATAAGACAAACCGGTCCATACATGAACATCAACATCAACGTTGCGTTTTGCCCGTAGTTCGCGCTCGGGGCCGCGGGGTCTTCGATAAGAGCGCGAGAGGGGTCGCAGCAGCAGATAAGGCAGAAGGAGCTCCGTGATAAGCTTCTGTTGAACCATCTCACCCACAAACTGCTTATGTCACGCCCGAGGTGCCACAGCGGAATAAACCAAGTGAAAACACGACACAAAGTTGGTCAGGGGTCTGTCCTAAATCTAAATCTGTAATATTTTAAATGCAAAAACGAGATACCAGTTTCTTTTTTTAAATTTAGGGTCTGAAATGTTTGAAATTTATTTAATTTTAACCGTTTTGGTCCTATAAGAATAAAAGTGTCTACAGAAAACGCACAGAACAAGTCTAGTAAAAAGTACTTAAAGCTGCATTGTGTAACTTTTCTGGTGGAAAATTCATCATCTGCTTGTTTCTATGGATACGCTCTGCCTGGAATGTTCCGCAGTGTGACTTTAAAGAGCTCTACTTTACATTTATTCAGTTACAGCTGGTTTTATAGCTCAAAAATACCTAGAAAAACAGAGATTCTGACTGTGAGCGGGGTCGCCTCTCCACAGATCCGGCCTGTAACTTGGTCTGGTTTGGTCTCCGTGACGATAGAAAGGTCTAATGCCATACTGTGGAACATTCCGGATGAAGAAATAGCATCTCCATGGATAAAACGTTTGACAAGCGTTACAAAATTCACCTTTAAGGCTGAACAATTTGGAGAAAATCAAATAAATGTTAATTAATTTATTTTTTTAAATCTGTTTTTAGATCTGTGCAAAGTCCACATTTTAAGAAGAATTGAGAAGAATTGAGAAAAAGACTGAAATATGAACTGGCGCACTTAAACGAGTCTTTTCAGAACATGTTTGTGCAGATCTAAACAGTCAGAAAAATACATTATTGTACTTCAAAACACTGTAATGTGTACAAGCTGGGACTAGATAAAAATGTAAATATAACAGAATATTATGTAACAGAAGTAGGCAAAAACGCACTCGCCGCCGCGATCCAAACAGGAAGTTCCCGTGCGGCTCTTCCGGCTCGTTCTGACCCCGATTGGTCCACTTCTTAGTCCACTTCTTTACACTGCAAATTTATCTGATCTTTCCAAGATTTTAAAACTTATATCAGGTTATTCATCTTATTTTCAGATTTATTATCGACTTATTAGTTCTGAATTGGATTATATCTCATCTAGAGGTTGTTTATTTTAAGATAATTTGTCGAGTAAAGTGATCTTGCTGCGTGGACAGATAATTTCGCTACTTTTAAGTCATTTTCTGGTCATTTTCTGGTCGAATGTGAAACGTATTCTACTACATTCATACTATAATACTCCCTACAACTGTATATAGCTGTGATTTTATATTTTATTTTATATTTTTATTACTTATTTTTTCTATTTTATTCTGATTTGTGCATATACACTTATTATTATTTTTTTACACTGCAAATTTCTGTGATTTTTCCAAGATTTTTAAAAACTTATATCAGGTTATTCATCTTATTTTTAGATTTATTATCTATTTACTAGTTCTGTATTGGACTAATTCTCGTCTAGAGGTTGTTTATTTTAAGAGAACTTGTCGAGTAAAATGATCTTGCTGCTTGGACAGATAATTTTGCTACTTTTAAGTCATTTTCTGGTCGAATGTGAAACGTATTCTACTACATTCATACTATAATACTCCCTAAATACCTTTATGAAACAGATACTACTCCCTACAACTGTATATAGCTGTGATTTTATATTTTATTTTATATTTTATTACTTATTTTTTCAATTTTATTCTGATTTGTACATGTATACTCTTTTTTTTATAATTATGTCTCATTTGACACCGTTGTATTGCTCTTTTTTTGCTATTCCATCTATTTTTTTGTTGCCCTCTGTTATTATATTTGATTCTTGAGCTACTGTATCCAAATAATTTCCCTTGTGGATCAATAAAGTTTGTCTAAGTCTGGACGACTGAGGGATTCTACACTAATTTTTTGATAAATTTAAGTGTTTATATCTTAAATTTTGACCAAGCTTTTTTGTTGTGTATACATTGTAGGCACCCAACAGCAACTAGCATGCAAACAGCACACCGCAGTCTCATTTAGCTGCTTTTAAAATATATCTGTACTGGGGCAAAACCATTTTTACGTTATAACATGGGTACATAGTTTTTCTTATTTTTAGATAACTTATCTTAAGCTTCCAAAAGTAAACATTTGACTTTGGGTTTCCCCTGTTTTGTGGAGTTTTTCTGGCCCCTCACTGGTGCAGATACAGAGGGAGGGGCCACAGGGACACCCTCCTCCCCTTTACCCCTCACCAGAGGAGCCACCACCGCTACAGCTCACTGCGACGTTACCAAACCTTCAGAAAACTCAAGCAAATGGACAAATTTTATGGATTTAACTACTGGGAAAAAAAGCACAGAGGGTGTGGTAAGTGCTGGATTTCTCTACAGGCCTTTAGTTTGATTGTGTTTTTCGTTATTTGCCAGAATTTGAGCTTTTATTTATTTTTACTTTATGCTATTAGGGTTGTCAAAAGTAACAACATTCAGGTAACACCGGTCTACAAATGTCTGTCTACTGACAACATTTCCCCAAATTCCAAATAAAAATACTATCGTTTAGAGCAGAGGTGTCAAACTGTTCCAGAAAGTGGCCGGTGTGGCTGCAGGTTTTCTTTCCAACCAACCAAGAGCACGCCTTCAACTGTCTAAAGACTGAGATCAATTGATTAAATGAGTCAAGTCTGGTGTGCTGCTGCTTGGTTGGAAAGAAAACCTGCAGCCACACGGGCCCTTTGTGGAACAGTTTGACGCCCCTGTTTTAGAGCATTTATTTGCAGAAAATGACAAATGGTGAAAATAACAAAAAAGATCCATGTTTTCAGAGCTCAAACAATGCAAAGAAACAAGATCAAATTCATTTTAAAACAACATAATACTAATGTTTACACTTAAGAAGAGTTCACAAATCAATATTTGGTGCAATAACCCTTATTTTTAATCACGGCTTTTATGTGTCTTGGCCTCCACAAGTCTTTACATTGTTCTTGGGTCCTAGTTTAGACCTGGTTTAGTCCTAGTTTAGACCTGGTTTAGTCTTGGTTCAGACCGGGTTTAGTCCTAGTTTAGACCTGCTTTAGTCTTGGTTTAGACCTGGTTTAGTCCTAGTTTAGACCTGGGTTTAGTCCTAGTTTAGACCTGGTTTAGTCTTAGTTTAGACCTGGTTTAGTCTTGGTTCAGACCTGGTTTAGTCCTAGTTTAGACCTGTTTTAGTCTTGGTTTAGACCTGGTTTAGTCCTAGTTTAGACCTGGGTTTAGTCCTAGTTTAGACCTGGTTTAGTCCTAGTTTAGACCTGCTTTAGTCTTGGTTCAGACCTGGTTTAGTCCTAGTTTAGACCTGCTTTAGTCTTGGTTCAGACCTGGTTTAGTCCTAGTTTAGACCTGCTTTAGTCTTGGTTTAGACCTGGTTTAGTCCTTGTTTAGACCTGCTTTAGTCTTGGTTCAGACCTGGTTTAGTCCTAGTTTAGACCTGGTTTAGTCCTAGTTTAGACCTGGTTTAGTCTTGGTTCAGACCGGGTTTAGTCCTAGTTTAGACCTGCTTTAGTCTTGGTTCAGACTGGGTTTAGTACTAGTTTAGACCTGGTTTAGTCTTGGTTTAGACCTGGTTTAGTCCTAGTTTAGACCTGGGTTTAGTCCTAGTTTAGACCTGGTTTAGTCCTAGTTTAGACCTGCTTTAGTCTTGGTTCAGACCTGGTTTAGTCCTAGTTTAGACCTGCTTTAGTCTTGGTTCAGACCTGGTTTAGTCCTAGTTTAGACCTGCTTTAGTCTTGGTTTAGACCTGGTTTAGTCCTTGTTTAGACCTGCTTTAGTCTTGGTTCAGACCTGGTTTAGTCCTAGTTTAGACCTGGTTTAGTCTTGGTTCAGACCGGGTTTAGTCCTAGTTTAGACCTGGTTTAGTCTTGGTTCAGACTGGGTTTAGTACTAGTTTAGACCTGGTTTAGTCTTGGTTCAGACCTGGTTTAGTCCTGGTTCAGACCTGGTTTAGTCCTAGTTTAGACCTGGTTTAGTCCTAGTTTAGACCTGGTTTAGTACTAGTTTAGACCTGGTTTAGTCTTGGTTCAGACCTGGTTTAGTCCTAGTTTAGACCTGGTTTAGTCTTGGTTTAGACCTGGTTTAGTCCTAGTTTAGACCTGCTTTAGTCTTGGTTCAGACCTGGTTTAGTCCTAGTTTAGACCTGGTTTAGTCTTGGTTTAGACCTGGTTTAGTCCTAGTTTAGTCCTGCTTTAGTCCTGGTTTAGACCTGCTTTAGTCTTGGTTTAGACCTGGTTTAGTCCTAGTTTTGTCCTGGTTTAGTCCTAGTTTAGACCTGCTTTAGTCTTGGCTTAGACCTGGTTTAGTCCTGGTTTAGACCTGGTTTAGTCCTGATTTAGACCTGGTTTAGTCTTGGTTCAGACCTGGTTTAGTCTTAGTTTAGACCTGCTTTAGTCTTGGTTCAGACCTGGTTTAGTCCTTGTTTAGACCTGCTTTAGTCTTGGTTCAGACCTGGTTTAGTCCTTGTTTAGACCTGCTTTAGTCTTGGTTCAGACCTGGTTTAGTCTTGGTTTAGACCTGGTTTAGTCCTAGTTTAGACCTGGTTTAGTCTTGGTTTAGACCTGGTTTAGTCCTAGTTTAGACCTGGTTTAGTCCTAGTTTAGACCTGGTTTAGTCTTGGTTCAGACCTGGTTTAGTCCTAGTTTAGACCTGGTTTAGTCTTGGTTTAGACCTGGTTTAGTCCTAGTTTAGACCTGGTTTAGTCTTGGTTTAGACCTGGTTTAGTCCTAGTTTAGTCCTGCTTTAGTCCTGGTTTAGACCTGCTTTAGTCTTGGCTTAGACCTGGTTTAGTCCTGGTTCAGACCTGATTTAGTCCTGATTTAGACCTGGTTTAGTCTTGGTTCAGACCTGGTTTAGTCTTAGTTTAAACCTGCTTTAGTCTTGGTTCAGACCTGGTTTAGTCCTTGTTTAGACCTGCTTTAGTCTTGGTTCAGACCTGGTTTAGTCCTAGTTCAGACCTGGTTTAGTCCTTGTTTAGACCTGGTTTAGTCTTGGTTTAGACCTGGTTTAGTCCTAGTTTAGACCTGCTTTAGTCTTGGTTCAGACCTGGTTTAGTCCTAGTTTAGACCTGCTTTAGTCTTGGTTCAGACCGGGTTTAGTCCTAGTTTAGACCTGCTTTAGTCTTGGTTTAGACCTGGTTTAGTCTTGGTTCAGACCTGGTTTAGTCCTAGTTTAGACCTGCTTTAGTCTTGGTTCAGACCGGGTTTAGTCCTAGTTTAGACCTGGTTTAGTCTTGGTTCAGACCTGGTTTAGTCCTAGTTTAGACCTGGTTTAGTCTTGGTTTAGACCTGCTTTAGTCTTGGTTTAGACCTGCTTTAGTCCTAGTTTAGACCTGGTTTAGTCCTAGTTTAGACCTGGTTTAGTCCTAGTTCAGTCCTGGTTTAGTCCTAGTTTAGACCTGCTTTAGTCTTGGTTCAGACCTGCTTTAGTCTTAGTTCAGATCTGGTTTAGTCCCAGTCTTTCACATTGTTCTTGGGTGACTTTATTCCACTCCTGGTGCCAGAACTGAAGTAGCTCAGCTTTGTGTTTGTGTTGGAATTCAACAGATGCTGGAATGGAATGGCTGTAATACATGTAGAGATGCTGATTTCAGAAAAAAATGCAGTGATCTCTTATTTTTTGCCTGAGCTGTATGATACGTTCACATCAGGGAAGTGGCACATTGTGGGGAAAAAAAGTTGAGAAGAAAAGTACAAAAATGCAGGAATTACCGTTGAGATTATAGATTAGAAGAGTGTTAGAACTCACAGATACTTCGTGTACATTCTACTTTTCTTCTCACTTTAAGGTCCCTGTCTGTGTCATCAACATGGAAAGCTCTTACAGATTAAATATTAAATTAAGAAAATAAAGGCACTGTCATCTAATTTTACTGTTCTAATCATAACTACTGTCTAGTTTAGAAGTTTTGGCTTTTATTTACATTATGGTTGCGAGGAAACAGAACTGGAATTACCTCGACTCTGCTGCCACTGCCTGATTTGGAACCTTTCCCAATTTGGTATCATTTGTCAACCTGAGCATGCCCAGATACTTTGGTGCAAACATTGAAGTTGCTGTAGTTCCCCTTATGACTACTATAATTTTGGAGAATAGTCCATCTAAACTGTTTTACTGATAAATACTTGCTCAAAATCCATGAAAACTATGTAGAGAGAGAGAGATACTTCATTGATCCTGAGGGAAATTCGAGTTTTGCTGCAGTAAACTGTTGCTGCCACATTTCCACTGCACGTCTCAGTGGACTTTGTGTCTCAGTCGAAGGTCTCAGGTCAGTTTCACAGGAGGACTGGTCAGGGAGGGTCAGCAGATCCTGTGGAAGAACCAAAAGAGTCCCTCCTCTGTATCCTGCAGCGTCACAGCAGCCTCCAGGGGGCGCCAGGTGAACGCAACAGGAAAGATGATAAAAGAAGAAATTCAATTTGTCAACTGGACAAAGTTTGTTTGGTCGAAAACGTTTCGCCGCTCATCCGAGAGGCTTCGTCAGTTCTGGTTAGAGTGCTGGTAAGACACTTGCTTTTATCTCGCTGCAGGGAGGAGCTAACTAGCTAACTACTTTCCGAAACTATCCCGCCTGTTGTTTGAGGACAGTGAGGTTCAGATCTTGGCCAGAGAAAATAATTGGTTTGAGAGGGGAGTTAAAGAGGCTATTTTTGTCAAAAAAGAGAATCCTTCTCTGAACAGAAATGGTGGAGTCAGACATTATTTGTCTCCCATCTATAATTCCATTCTTAAGCCTAGATCAAGCAAACAAAAGAAACAATAGGGCTAGCCAGGTCGGGACCAGAGGTGTGAAAAACAGTCGTGTAGGGATGAATAGGTATGCTAATCTAGACGCCAGAGAAACAAAAGACAGAAACCAACAGGCGAGATAGTTTCGGAAAGTGGTTAGCTAGTTAGCTCCTCCCTGCAGCGAGATATAAGCAAGTGTCTTACCAGCACTCTAACCAGAACTGACGAAGCCTCTTGGATGAGCGGCGAAACGTTTTCGACCAAACAAACTTTGTCCAGTTGACAAATTGAATTTCTTCTTTTATCATGGATTCTACCTGGACGACTGAGGGACTCTTCACACAACAGGAAAGATTCAAGATTCAAAGCTTTTTTTGTCATATGCACAGTAAAGAAACACGTTTCCCTGTACAATGAAATTCTTACTTTGCTGCCCACTCTGGATGCCAAGAGCATGCAAAAAAATGTAAATAGATAAATAAGATAACGAGAAGCATGTAAAAAAGTATAATCAATAGAAACAATCTTTACAGAATATACACTGAAAAATATAGGCTAGGTGCTATGTACATATTTCAGGGCTCTCGAGTTTTGAGCGGGGTCGTGCATGAGACTGCGTAATTTCCGAGGAGGGGGGGGTTGCGAATTGCGTGTGTCACACTCTCAATACGTGAGACTTGAGAGCCCTGTATTTACAGATAAGGAAAGGCCTCGTTCTTACTCCGCTCTGGTGTTTCAGTTGGTGACTAAGGGCCCATCCAGACGACAACGTTTTTTGGCGGAAACGGAGAAGTTTTGTATTCGTCTTGGCCTTTCGTCCACACAGCGCTGGCGTTTTGGAGGGCAAAAACAGTTTTTTTTTTAAACCAGGTTCCAGAGTGGAGAAATCTGAGAACTCCGGGGGTCGTGTTATCATGTGAACGAGCACAACGCAGCTTTTGGAAAACGATGACGTCGCGATGCCGTCATCATCTGCTTTGGCAGGACTCCCATTCGACGTTCTGCTGATACCGACGTGTTTTGTAATCCAACGTAACTCGTAGAAGTAACTCCACTTCGTCGTCGGTCCAAACGAGAGAGTCGGCGGCTTTTGTGCATGTGTTTGTTTGCGGAAGAGAAAGGACTTTATGGGCATGCGCTCTTTGTAGTGTTGTGTTTCCGGTGGCTCTGGCTGTTTCCTGTTTACAGCGCCACATATCGGTGTGGCATATGTATTACATCGTTTTCACTCAGCGCTCCGTTTTTGTCTGGACGTGAATATTTACTGATCCGACACGTGTGTGGACGCAAATTTTTTTCAACCCGCATTAAAAAAAAATCCAGAAGCGTTGTCGTGTGGACGTAGCCTAAATGGTCCAGTGTTTCCTCTGGACGATCTTCTGCCACATTTGTTTCCACATATGGTGTAAAAAGCCTCCAGGCTGGAGCAGCTTCGGTGATCGGAAAATTCTTTTTGCCAAAAGCTCCAAATCACGACGTTCTTGTCGATCGTCCCATCTTCGTTCTTTTTATAAATAAACTTGCCGTTCAAAGGCCCTGGCAGCGATTTGCTCGCCGCACGCCAAATTTAAAATGTGCATTGAATTGCCGCTCATAATTAATTGCGTTAATTTTTATAACATATTAATTTGCAGTGTAATTTATTAATCTAATTAACGTGTTAAACTGACAGCCCTAGTCATTATGACATAGTGAAATCTGCTGAAACCCTCTCTCTTTTTCAGACGGGGTTTGACGAGGCCGAGAAGATGCTTTGAACCAGTTCCACACTCTGTCTTCAGGTCTGTATCAGCTGAAGGTTCGATTCTCCAGCGCAGCAGAGCAAATGGATTCACACGACACGTTATCAGTATGAAAAATGCATCGATTATAGATCATAGATTATAGACATTGTAGCCCCTCCCTGCACTGGTTCCTGGGCAAACAATGCATCTCTTACATGGTAAATGTGATGTCAAACTTATTTCGTGCTTTGCCTGTTTGGGTCAGTAGACTTTTCAGCCTAATATTAAAGAAAAAATACCTTATTAAACCTCTTTGTAAGTCCCAGTGAGTTTAAACTTGTATTTTCGGGTGTTTGAAGTGTCTCTGTGCAGAAAACCAGCCTTGCAATATGGACATCTCAACCCAAACAGAGTCCTCCAGGCATTTCTACGGGATTATACTGCCTGATTTCAATAAAAAAAATAAAATAAAAAGAAAGAAAGAAGAAAATAAAAGCTTTGCAGGGGCACTCTATTGCTGAAATGAATCATTTCTGCTTTAAAACAGTGCTGAATACCTATTTTAGAGTTCATTCAAAAGTTTTCTGGCACTAACCTGGCAACCACACCGTTAGCATCACTACTTCCTGTCCAGTTTTATCTCTGAGGGTTTGTGCTAAGTCGGGCTAAAATGAATAAAGGTTTAAAGATAAGGTAATGGACAGAGTTGCAGAGAGTTGCAGGTGGATGTGGTTGACAAATGTTTAAAAAAGTACACAAATAAATTGTAAATATTTCCCTGGTGGACACTTCTGCTTTTAGAAAATTAGAGGTTTTTGTCTCAGTGCTAATGCTAATTTTGAGGCATAATAAATGTTAAAACAACGGGACAAACTGAAGTCATCTACATATAGAAATAATCGGGTACTCTTTATTTTTATTAATTAAAATTTTAATAGGTTCATTTTATATTTTACAAATTTTAGAGTCTGATCTACTCTCGTTATAAGAATCTGATGTACTCATTATAAAAGTCTACTCGTTATAAGAGTCTGATCTACTCATAAGATTGATCTACTCTCATAAGTGATCTACTCTCGTTATAAGAGTGATCTACTCTCGTTATAAGAGTGAGCTCGTTATAAAAGTCTGATCTACTCGTTATAAAAGTGATCTACTCTCGTTATAAGAGCGATCTTCTCTCGTTAAGAGTGATCTACTCATAAGTGATCTACTCTCGTTATAGGAGTCTGATCTACTCGTTATAAAAGTGATCTTCTCTCGTTAAGAGTGATCTACTCATAAGTGATCTACTCTCGTTATAAAAGTCTGATCTACTCGTTATAAAAGTGATCTTCTCTCGTTAAGAGTGATCTACTCATAAGTGATCTACTCTCGTTATAGGAGTCTGATCTACTCTCGTTAAGAGTGATCTACTCTCATAAGTGATCTATCATAAGAGTGATCTACTCTCGTTATAGAAGTGATCTACTCTCGTTATAAGAGCGATCTACTCTCGTTAAGAATGATCTACTCTCATAAGTGATCTACTCTCATTATAAGAGTGATCTACTCTCGTTATAAGAGTGATCTACTCTCGTTATAAGAGTGATCTACTCTCGTTATAAGAGTCTGATCTACTCTTGTTATAAGAGCGATCTTCTCTCGTTAAGAGTGATCTACTCATAAGTGATCTACTCTCGTTATATGAGTCTGATCTACTCTCGTTAAGAGTGATCTACTCTCATAAGTGATCTATCATAAGAGTGATCTACTCTCGTTATAGAAGTGATCTACTCTCGTTATAAGAGTCTGATCTACTCTTGTTATAAGAGTGATCTACTCATAAAAGTGATCTACTCTCGTTATAGAAGTGATCTACTCTCGTTATAAGAGTCTGATCTACTCTTGTTATAAGAGTGATCTACTCATAAAAGTGATCTACTCTCGTAAGAGTCTGATCTACTCTCGTTATAAAAGTGATCTACTCGTTATAAAAGTGATCTCTCGTTATAAGAGTCTGATCTACTCTCGTTGTAAGAGTCTGATCTACTCTCGTTATAGGAGTCTGATCTACTCTCGTTATAAGAGTGATCTACTCTCGTTATAAGAGTGATCTACTCCCGTTATAAGAGTCTGATCTACTCTCGTTATAGGAGTCTGATCTACTCTCGTTATACGAGTCTGATCTACTCTCGTTATAAGAGTCTGATCTACTCTCGTTATAAGAGTGATCTACTCGTTATAAGAGTCTGATCTACTCTCGTTATAAGAGTCTGATCTACTCTCGTTATAAGAGTGATCTACTCTCGTTATAAGAGTCTGATCTACTCTCGTTATACGAGTCTGATCTACTCTCGTTATAAGAGTGATCTACTCTCGTTATAAGAGTCTGATCTACTCTCATTATAAGAGTGATCTACTCTCGTTATAAGAGTCTGATCTACTCTCGTTATACGAGTCTGATCTACTCTCGTTATACGAGTCTGATCTACTCTCGTTATAAGAGTCTGATCTACTCGTTATAAGAGTGATCTACTCTCGTTATAAGAGTCTGATCTACTCTCGTTATAAGAGTCTGATCTACTCTCGTTATAGGAGTCTGATCTACTCTCGTTATAAGAGTGATCTACTCTCGTTATAAGAGTGATCTACTCCCGTTATAAGAGTCTGATCTACTCTCGTTATAAGAGTGATCTACTCTCGTTATAAAAGTCTGATCTGCTCTCGTTATAAATGTGATCTACTCTCTTTATAAGAGTGATCTACTCTTGTTATAAAAGTGATCTACTCTCGTTATAAAACTCTGATCTACTCTCATTGTAAGAGTCTGATCTACTCTCGTTATAAAAGTGATCTACTCTCGTTATAAGAGTGATCTACTCTCGTTATAAGAGTCTGATCTACTCTTGTTATAAGAGTGATCTACTCTCGTTATAAAAGTGATCTACTCTCATAAGAGTCTGATCTACTCTTGTTATAAAAGTGATCTACTCTCATAAGGGAATTCGTTGGCGTAAATATAATAACAGGTGTCGCTGTTGTCCGTGGGGATGATCTGAGAGACAAAGTCAAAGTTGGAACATATCTCACTAAAAAACACAAGATTTGGGGACTTATGATTGGGCAAAAAAGTCTAAGCAGAGTTCATATAAAATTCCTGTTAAATTGTTGTGAATGTTCGACTGAAAATAAGTGGATTCCACATTTCTATTACAGTATAATATTCAAGTCTGTGAGATTCTAAGTTCCCTTTTATGAGAAGGTGGGCAAACAAAATATAGTAAATATGTTTTAAGTAAGAATGCCATTTAGGTTATTTAGATTTTTTTTTTAGGCTTAGAAAACTGAACCAACAAAAGAAAATTTTGGTTAATTTGGCATTTCAAACTCTTTTACAAACTGTATCTCTGTTGCTGTACTGTCCAGGTGCCGTATACACCATGAGTGAACAGGAGGGGGCGCCGCGGGAGGAGAACCCGCCTCCCTACATCATCTTCGTGGTGGTCTTCCTGTTCTTCCTCACGGGGCTGGGTGGCTTCCTCTTCTGCCACCTGCTCAAAAAGAAGGGCTACAGCTGCACCATGGAGGACGAGCCCGAGGACGAGGACCAGCTGGAGGACCAGGACGGTGAGGCTCCATATGTGCGGTGGGATTATTGGACGATTTATGGGATTCCAACTAAAGGGGCTCGTGAACAGCTGTGGAAGGTGTTCGCTCAAGTTTGGGGCATTTCAATGTTAAAAGCATAAAGTGAACTGAAAGAGTTGGTTGTGGAAAGAAAAGGAGAGAAAAGTGCTGCCCGTTGGTCCATGTGGCTAAAGATGCTCTGTACAGTCGGGCCCCAAAGGTTTGAGTTATTTCTGACTCCGACAATTTGCTGAATGTCCTCCCTACTCTTCTGCCCCAAGCGACTCTGTCCTGTCTAATACATCCAACAACAACGAAAAATCCATCAGTTGAAAAAACAGATAGGGTTGTCATAATACACGGCTTTTCTCCACTGGAATACTTGTATACCACTATTAAAGGGATTTGTATGGCTTCCCCTTCAGCAGTGTCCTGAGATTAAAGGAGAATTAACGTTTTTTTACAATCTGAGCCTTATTTCGGTAATAAAACACGTTGATTTACTCACCCATAGCACTTTCGTAACATTTGGTGCTGGTCCGTAGATTTTATAGGTTAGGATATATCCGGGTAACGTGAATGATCGGAGCACAATGTTGCGGTCAACAAATGACAAAAACTTTAGCACTTTTCAAATCACAGAAGATCGCTGTGTCAGGGTAGACTTTTAGTGGATTCCAAAACGGCCTGAAACCCGATATCGCAACAGAAAAGTAAAGTTCAGAGCGGTGTTAGCTTCTTTCGGACTAGCAGTGTTTACAAAACAGCTGAGTTCACACATAGCACTTTGGTGTCTTGATGCAGTATCAAATGAAACTTATGTTGAGCTGCATATCGGGTTTCAGGATCCGTTTTGGAATCCACTAATAAGTCTACGCTGACACTTTAGCGATCTTCTGTGATTTGAAGAAGATCGCTAAAGTTTGTGCGTTAGACTTTTAGTAGATTCCAAAGTAATGCCCGATATCGCTAACGGATACGGGATCATTAGTAGAACAGAACGGCTCAACATAAGTTCTGTGATACTGCTCCAATTGACACCAAACTGCTATGGGTGAGTAAAACTACTTGTTTTATTGCCGAAAGAAGGCTCAGATTGTAAAAAACGTTACTTTTCCTTTAAGTGGAGTCAAAAGTGGCCTGAAACCCGATATCCAGATATAGTTTCATTTGATGACGTCATCATAGAGGACAGTGCGCATGTGCGAATTCACAGCTGTTTCGCAGATAAGAAGACGCAACTTTTCTATTGCGAGTAACACATGGCAGAAGATTGGGACTTTGAGGCTGAAGAGGACTTATGGAGGACTGAGGACTGAAGAGGAGTATACGGATGAGGAGACAGAATGGATACGGAAAGAATGAAGCGGAGACAGTTTTAGGAGCAGCAGAGAACAGCCATCGGTTTCACATTACTTCTCAGAATCGTGCGCTGAATCCGCTGGCCTTCTTTCTTTTCCTTTGCTGGTAAAAAATGGTCCTGACTGAAGTGGGTACTGCAAACACGATGGTCCAAACGTCTTACAGCTTTGCCTTTCATGTTTGGGTCCCGAGAGCTGAGAGCGAAATCAGCTGTGACTGAGCACATGCGCACTGTCCTCCTCATCTACTCCAAACTATGGATAAATCTCGGATTAGAGGCACTTTTGACTCAAACGAAAACGTAGACTAAGACATTGAGCTTCTATGATTTGAAAAGTGCTAAAGTTTGCGTTACTTGGAGACTGCAAACATGTGCCCCGAGAACTCATGTTATGGAAATCGCTAAACTAAAACATCTCTGGGAGTGCTCCAAATGACACCAAAGTGCTATGGGTGAGTAAAACAACTTGTTTTATTCCCGAAATAAGGCTCAGATTGTAAAAAAAAACGTTAATTCTCCTTTAACACTGACTTACTCATGGCAGCGTGATGTGGTCCCAGTTCTCCTCCGTTAATGTAGCTCGTAAACGTACTTCTGGTAAGTTAGCAGGGACAATTTAATGAAGCTTGTTTTTCTTCTCAAAACAACATTTGTCCAAAAAGTGATATATTTGCATCCCAAACAGTTGTCTGTTAAATATTCAGCAGCGTATTTCGCATTCACATATTTTCTCTTGACTCGTATCGCTGCGCGCATATTAGCTGTATTAGCCTGTTAACTTTAAGCGAATGTGTACAGCGGATGCGGTACGGCTACTTTTGCCGTAAGCAGATGTTTACAAGTGAACAGGCTAATATAGCTAACGTGGGCGCATTGATACGAATCTAGAGAGAAAATATGCAAATGCGAATTACGCTGCAGAATTTTTAGCGGACAACTGTTGGGGACGCAAATATATCTCTTTTCGGACAAATGTTGTTTCGAGAAGAAAAACAAGCTTTATTAAATGACCCCGCGAACTTACCGGAACTACTTTTACGAGCTACGGAACTGGAGGTGAACCAGGACCAGATTGCGCTGTCTTGGGTAAGTCGGTGTTACTCTCAGGACACTGTTTAAGGGGAAGCCATTATCTCTTTAAATAGTGCTCGGGACCTGTTGATGCTTTAGTCAGCCCAGACCCGAAGACCTCAGGCGGTCTGTCTGGTGGAGCAACCATCCCAGGAACTGTATGAAGCCTGAGCTTTTACAGTTCTAAAAAAGCTACTACAATCACAACTGGACCAGTGTCCCCAGAGCCTTAAAGGAAAAGTAACGTTTTTTTACAATCTGAGCCTTCTTTCGGCAATAAAACAAGTAGTTTTACTCACCCATAGCAGTTTGGTGTCAGTTGGAGCAGTATCGCAGAAGTTATGTTGAGCCGTTCTGTTCTACTAATGATCCCGTATCCGTTAGCGTGAGTGCTCGGGGCATTACTTTGCGGTGTCCAAATAACACAAACTTTAGCACTTTTCAAATCACAGAAGATCGCTGTGTCAGGGTAGACTTTTAGTGGATTCCAAAACGGCCTGAAACCCGATATCGCAACAGAAAAGTAAAGTTCAGAGCGGTGTTAGCTTCTTTCGGACTAGCGGTGTTTACAAAACAGCTGAGTTCACGCATGCGCACTGTCCTCTCTGATGATGTCATCAAATGAAACTATAGCTGCATATCGGGTTTCAGGCCGTTCTTTCAGCACAGTGCAACAAGCATTTAAGTGTTTTTTTTGTTTTTCCTCCGTGGTCTAGACGACGATGAGGAAAACCAGGACACAGTGGAGCAGATCCTCAAATGCATTATTGAAAATGAAGGTGAGACAAACACGGATCAATAGTTTCACATGTCACACAAACAGGTAAAGTTGTATTATTAATAATATCTGTCATTCAAATGAACACAAATCAAAAGCACAAATAGTCGCAAATACTGGCCTTATTTGATGCCATATCATCAAAATTTAGTGTTGGAACTATTGTTTAAAGAAATATCACAATTTAAAAAAAAACATATTGACATCCAGACCAAACTATTCACATTTTCTGACACCTTACCTTCCTCTAGGAAATGAAATCAAGCTTTATGAATGATAAAGTCAAATAAATATGACAAACAGGTCCATGAAAAGCACTTCTTCTGGTCTTTTTGTTTTTGTGTGCCCTCAGAAACCTGCATCCCTTGTGTTGGATTAGCACTAGTTTCACATATTTCACTTTTCTCTCAAATAGCATTTTATTATGTGTTAAAATGTGTCCTTATGACAGAATCCACTAATTAAAACATTACAGTAAATTTCTTGTCCCAATAGCAGCATTTGCTAGAAAAATCAGTCAGTTTTTTTCTAAACTAAACTAAATACAATACAAAAAAAAAAGACGTACAGTATATGACATGTATATGTATAATTGTTTTGTGTGTGTGTTTTGTTATAAATATACTGTATTAATAATAATGTTAACTGTGTTTGTAGCCAACATGGAAGCCTTCAACGAGATGGTTGAAAACCGCAGTGTGTGTGTGCGCCACGACCCCAGGTCACTATTCTAACTTCTATTTAAATAAACAGCTCACATTTGGTTTTTCATTTTTATTTCAAGCCTAAAACAGACCCTCCAGGAATTCGCGATGTTGCGATTTGCAACTTCAACGCAACTTCAGCCAATCCCCGCGAATTCAGGGCGGTGTTGCAATTTTGACCAATCACCGCAACTTTCCCGCAATTTTTACTAATTTTGACCAATCATCGGCGACGTATAGAACGCCGACCAACTTCCTTCTGTGTAGGAGACATAACTGAGATGAAGTGCACGGTGCGTTTGTGTGTGTGTGTGCGGCAGAGGCGGTGGGTCATGTGAGTGTGGGTGTGTGCACGTACAGAAGTGTGTGCGTGTAAAAGTGCGCGCTCACCTGTCACACAGAGGAGAGAGTCAGGGTTGGGGTGTAGCCGTATTTTTTGTTGACCGCAAACCATTCATTCATCTTTCACGTTAATCTGTTCATCCTGCTGGTTTTCATGAGTTCCATTTCATCCTGCTGCGCTGTCATAGCTGTGTGCCCTCTTTTTGTAATAAATGCACAAAACATATCTGAATCTCAGCGTATCTGTCACCATAGCCTCCTCTTTGCGCGTCACAAATCTGCGAGCCACAGGACCCAACCTCATATTCTCGGCAGCTAAAAGGTTTGAGTTGAGTTTTCTGCTTTACTTCCGTGTGACAAAACAAAACTGCGGCCGTGTCCCAGTTCCCAGAGCGCACAGCTCGGAGCGCGGCCCGAAGGGGGCTCAGACTGCAGTCAAGGAGGTGCACACTTGCTCAGCCCCGACTGCAGTCCGCGGACCACTTAACGACTGCGGTCTTCGGCGTGTTAACTGCGCATGGGACAAAAAAGAAGTGGGACAGCAGTCATCGCGCCGGTGTTCTGTCGAAATGTGTGACGCACATGCCCTTCGGGCCACGCTCCGAGCCGCGCGCTCTGGGAATTGGGACACGGCTTCTAATGGCAAAGAAACATGTCTGCGGCGCCATTTGCCCACTAAAATAACAGCAAAAGAAACAGTTCCCCTCCTAGTAGTAATTTATTTTCGATGTTGGTAAGGTTGTTTTAGGACCATATCTGTGATCTCTGTGTCTTTGTATTATTCTTTGTCAGTAATAACTCAGTATTCAAAATATTACTCAATTTTAATTACAAAAAGCGAAAATCGCAACTATTTATTGCAACTTTCACTTCCTCCCGCAACAAAATCGCAACAAACCCTTAAAAGCACCGCAACTTTCATCGCAACTTTTTGGAAAAGTTCCCGCAAATTCAGGCATTTTAGCCCGCAACAATCACAAAAAATGCCCGCGAAATCCTGGGGGGTCTGCTAAAAGCCCAATGTGACATATTGAACCATCCCACATGACGTCACAAAATTGTGGCCGCCATTTTGGACATGAAGTGGGATACCACAGCCAACAACACAGCAGAGATCAACGGGACGTTAAAGGACACAGATATCGAATATAGCCATTGCGTTAAAGGAAAATTTACGTTTTTTACAATCTGAGCCTTCTTTCGGCAATAAAACAAGTAGTTTTACTCACCCATAGCAGTTTGGTGTCAATTGGAGCAGTATCGCAGAACTTATGTTGAGCCGTTCTGTTCTACTAATGATCCCGTATCCGTTAGCGTGAGTGCTCGGGGCATTACTTTGCGGTGTCCAAATAACACAAACTTTAGCACTTTTCAAATCACAGAAGATCGCTGTGTCAGGGTAGACTTTTAGTAGATTCCAAAACGGCCTGAAACCCGATATCGCAACAGAAAAGTAAAGTTCAGAGCGGTGTTAGCTTCTTTCGGACTAGCGTTGTTTACAAAACAGCTGAGTTCACGCATGCGCACTGTCCTCTCTGTTGACGTCATCAAATGAAACTATAGCTGGATATCGGGTTTCAGGCCGTTTTGGAATCCACTAAAAGTCTACGCTGACACAGCGATCTTCTGTGATTTGAAAAGTGCTAAAGTTTGTGTTATTTGGACACTGCAAAGTAATGCCCCGAGCACTCACGCTAACGGATACGGGATCATTAGTAGAACAGAACGGCTCAACATAAGTTCTGCGATACTGCTCCAATGGACACCAAACTGCTATGGGTGAGTAAAACTACTTGTTTTATTGCCGAAAGAAGGCTCAGATTGTAAAAAACACGTTAATTTTCCTTTAAGTTACGTACTTCTTATTTCGCAATCATGCCGTTGTATTGTTGCGCACCCGGGTGTAGTAATCACCAGCACAGTAGGCAGGATATGTCGTTTTATCGTATCCCAAAGGATCCGGACAGAAGGAGAAGATGCGGCTAATCGCCTACATACACAACACAGACACTGAGCCTAAGAACACAGTTCTTGTTCATTGCCTGGTAGCAGCAAATTTATAACGGCCATGAACAACAGACTAAAAAGTTATGTCAGTGACATTTAATGACATTTAGTTTGTCCAGAGGACCCATATTAAATTAAAAATGTGAACAAACCTTGGCGGTAATGAGATGACGACCACCAGCTCCAGGGACGACCCACTGATAGAGCCATGTAACCCAGCCAGATACGAAATATTTGTAGGCATCCAAACTCTTGTATGCCTTCAGGTCACATCCTGTGTATGGCGATGCGTTACTTGTGACATACATGTACAAATCATGAGGACCGGTCTGGTAACGACGAGGTCTTGGTGTACTTTCTCACGTCCGTAAACAATCCGGGCGGAAGCAGGTAGACATCACTATTTAAACCAGCTATTTTCAGCTTTTCAAAATATCTCTCCCTCTGCTCACGCTGTAAATGTGCCGTCTCGCTGGATAGTGGAGGTGTCATCTCGTTCACTTCGTTTAATCCATGTGTGAGATCAATAAAGTCACTTCTTCTTCTTTTATTGCTGTAAAACACTTTGGAAAACATGCATTTTGATTTTGATCGCCACAAAGATGACTTGAAACCAAAAGTAACAAAAGTAACTATGGTTCAATGAACCCTGGATGACCTCCAGAGGGCGGGACGATGGCGCTGAATGATTCTGTGCATCTCCAGCACCGCCCTCTGGTGGTCAGTATGGGTGAAACAGATCTGCATGTCCCATATTGTGGAATTTTCTTGGTAAAACAATAACCTCTTCATTCCTCCTCCGCTAAATGATTATTTTAATATTATGTGTTAGAGTATAACCGGCTGCTCTACTTGCTGACTAAAATATGATGGAAAGTCATTTTTGCTGTTGTGTTTGTCAGGCTGCGTAAGGAGTCGGTTGGCGGCGTGCCCCCTCACCTCCACACGGTCCACTCGGGCACTGACCTCCACAACACCTGCCACCTGTGTGCCCAGAGCCGGAGCAGGAGAGGCCAGCGCAGAGGCAGTCGCACCTCACGCCTCAGGGCCCGGCCCGGGGAGCAGACCGTCTTCTCTGTGGGCAGGTACAGAGCTCTCCGCCCGGACAAACAGAGGGACGAAGAGGCCAAGAGGCATACTCGAGGAGGGCTTATCACACATTATATACCACACATTATATACCACATTATATATCACACATTATATATCACACATTATATACCACATTATATATCACACATTATATATCACACAATATATATCACACATTATATATTACACATATATTACACATTATATATCACACATTATATATCACACAATATATATCACACATTATATATCACACATTATATATCACACATTATATATTACACATATATTACACATTATATATCACACATTATATATCACACAATATATATCACACATTATATATTACACATATATTACACATTATATATCACACATTATATATCACACAATATATATCACACATTATATATCACACAATATATATCACATTATATATCACACATTATATATCACATTATATATCACACATTATATATCGCACATTATATATCGCACATTATATATCGCACATTATATATCACATTATATATCGCACATTATATATCACATTATATATCGCACATTATATATCGCACATTATATACCACACATTATATATCACATTATATATCGCACATTATATACCACACATTATATACCACACATTATATATCACATTATATACCACACATTATATATCCCACATTATATATCGCACATTATATATCGCACATTATATATCACATTATATATCGCACATTATATATCGCACATTATATATCACATTATATATCGCACATTATATATCACATTATACATCACACATTATATATCGCACATTATATACCACACATTATATATCACATTATATATCGCACATTATATACCACATTATATATCACACATTATATATCACATTATATATCGCACATTATATACCACATTATATATCACACATTATATATCACATTATATATCACACATTATATATCGCACATTATATATCGCACATTATATATCGCACATTATATATCACATTATATATCACACATTATATATCACATTATATATCACACATTATATATCACATTATATATCACACATTATATATCGCACATTATATATCACATTATATACCACACATTATATATCACATTATATATCACACATTATATACCACATTATATATCACACATTATATATCACATTATATATCACACATTATATACCACATTATATATCACACATTATATATCCCATTATATACCACACATTATATATCACATTATATATCGCACATTATATATCACACATTATATATCCCATTATATATCACACATTATATATCACATTATATATCGCACATTATATACCACACATTATCATTATATACCACATTATATATCACACATTATATATCACATTATATATCACACATTATATATCACACATTATATATCGCACATTATATATCACATTATATATCACACATTATATATCACATTATATATCGCACATTATATACCACACATTATATATCACATTATATATCGCACATTATATATCACACATTATATACCACATTATATATCACATTATATATCGCACATTATATATCACACATTATATACCACATTATATATCGCACATTATATATCACATTATATATCGCACATTATATATCACATTATATATCGCACATTATATATCGCACATTATATACCACACATTATATATCACATTATATATCGCACATTATATATATTACACATTATATATTACACATTATATATATTACACATTGTATATATTACACATTATATATATTACACATTATATATATTACACATTATATATTACACATTATATATATTACACATTATACATCACACATTATATATCACACATTATATATATTACACATTATATATTACACATTATATGTATTACACATAATATATATTACACATTATATATATTACACATTATATATCACATTATATATCACACATTATACATCACACATTATATATATTACACATTATATATTACACATATATCGCACATTATATATCCCATTATATATCGCACATTATATATCACATTATATATCACACATTATACATCACACATTATATATATTACACATTATATATTACACATTATATATCACACATATATCACACATTATATATCACACATTATATATATTACACATTATATATCACACATATATCACACATTATATATTACACATTATATATCACACATTATATATTACACATTATATATCACACATATATCACACATTATATATCACACATTATATATATTACACATTATATATCACACATTATATATCACACATTATATATCACACATTATATATCGCACATTATATATATTACACATTATATATCACACATATATCACACATTATATATATTACACATTATATATATTACACATTATACATCACACATTATATATATTACACATTATATATTACACATTATATATCAGACATATATCACACATTATATATATTACACATTATATATATTACACATTATATATATTACACATTATATATATTACACATTATATATCACATTATATATCACACATTATATGTCACACATTATACATCACACATTATATATATCACACATTATATATATTACATTATATATATTACACATTATATATCACATTATATATCACACATTATATGTCACACATTATACATCACACATTATATATATTACACATTATATATCACACATATATCACACATTATATATATTACACATTATATATATTACACATTATATATATTACACATTATATATATTACACATTATATATATTACACATTATATATTACACATTATATATCACACATATATCACACATTATATATCACACATTATATATATTACATTATATATATTACACATTATATATCACACATTATATATCACATTATATATCACACATTATATATCGCACATTATATACCACACATTATATATCACACATTATATATCACACATTATATATCACATTATATATCACACATTATATATCACACATTATATATTACACATTATATATCACACATTATATATATTACACATTATATATTACACATTATATATTACACATTATATATCACACATTATATATTTCTAAAGCAGCAGTATAAATTACTGCTTTAAAAATAAGTATAGTAAGTTTAGTTGTTTGTTGCTTCTGATTTATGCTTTAGTTTTGAGTCTCACAGTCCAAGTCTAAACTAGTTGCCAAATAGCAGCATTTCCACTGATTAGAAATACAGAATAAACTGAAGAAACACAACTTTAACTGTCGCATTCAGTAGAAGTAACTCCCAAATAAAACCTTGTGTTTTCTTCTAATAAAACAGATTTGTAAAAAGCGAAATAGCACTGCCAAAACATGTCAGGTAAATAATATATTACGTTTTTTAATGCGTCTTATTAGAAGAAAACACTTAAGTTTCTATAATAAGACACAATTTATTTTCTAAACATAATTTGCCGCTGAATGTTTTACTTTTAGGTTTGTAGGTCATCAAAGTCAGGTAAAAAGCATTTTGATATAAATTAGAACAGTGTTTTGTTTCTCTACCATGGAACAATCCTGGACAAATGAGGGATGACATCACTGAGTGTCCAACATGTGTTCATGTTTTTATCATGCGGTAAAAATAAATGGAAATGCTCTAGTATTTTTAGTCGCGTTATAGTTTATTAAAACACAGATTATGGTGATCTGAGATGACAAAATCAAACAGGAGGTCTTGTTCAAATGCACAGCAGTGGTACGGATTTCACCATTTACCATTAACCTTCATGTTTGGCCAGTGGTCATCTTAAATTCTTTTAAAAAATCTGATATAAAAGTAAACATTAAAGGGATATGCCACCCCCAGGTCAAATTTGGGCATCTCCCCACAGTCCAGAGACTAAAATAAATGGTGGAAAGCGTTTTCCTGCTCACCCAGCCATTGTCCGAGTCTGTCGCCACTGACCGCCGCGGTATCTGCAGCTCCTCCGCCTTAGACTGGAGTCTAACGTCGCCAGAGAAAGATTTCGGCCAAAAGGAATTAATTTGCTCGATGCGTTTCCCAATTACTTTGTGTGTAGTGCGCATTCATATCGAGTGAAAAATAAATGTGCAAATCAACACGGAGAGCTTGACTTGGTCATTTTGGGTGGGAACTATTTTCCAGTGCGGAAAAACAGAGCCGAAGCCGGCGGTCAGTGGCGACAGACTCGGACAATGGCTGGGTGACCAGGAAAACGCTTTCCACCACTTATTTTAGTCTCTGGACTGTGGGGAGATGCCCAAATTTGACCTGGGGGTGGCATATCCCTTTAAGTATAAAAAGATCTGGAATATGAACTAAAGGTGGCGCTGTGTTATTTTTAGGGGCCTGTGCTCATTTTATTTTATTTTTTCCCCAACATGTGATGTCAGGAACGTGCAACATGTGATCAGTTCGGACCAATCAGGTGGTTCATGGCGAGAACCCCCAAAATAACAATACAAAAGAAAAATGAAATGGACAGCAGTAATTATTTCTACGGAAGCCGACAGAGGTCATGTTCATAATGATTGTTTTCCACCTTAAAGGGATAGTGCGTTTTTTTAAATGTTAATCTGTATGGGTTTCCTTCTAAAAGTTTCGTGCGGTAACACTGGCTTACCTCTGACAGTCTCCGGTCAGCCCGGTTCTGCTCGCGTTCTGGAGCTCACGGAAGTAGGTCCGGTAAATTCACCAGGACATGAAATAAAGCTTGTTGTTCTTCCCAAAACAACATTTGTCCGAAAAGTGATTTATTTGCGTCCCAGACTTGCCTGGTTTACACCAGACCATATCACAGTGAGATATGGTCTGGGAGCACCTACTGAATATCTCGTAGCGGAGGTGTGCTTTACGATCGTTTATTGGGCGTTACGAATGTCTATCATTTGGCGTATACGTAGCCCATAGCCAATCATGTCAGTTGTCAGTTCAAACTACGTTTGCGTACGATGATGCGTACTATGCGACAAACTAAGTTTCCGTTTGTCGCATAGTACGCATCATCGTCTTTCCACCCCTCCCCGCTCTCTGATTGGCTCCCAGAATCAGGAGAGCTCGCTTAGCCTAGTTGCCAGACTGTCTTTCAGATCGGAACGAACAAAAGCAGCCTGGGATTTCCCAGGTTAGTCCCAGACAGTTGTCCATGTAATATTCAGCAGCGCATTTCGCATTCCATATTTTCTCTCACGATTCGTATCACTGCGCCCACGCTGTATTGCCTGTTCACTTGTAAACATCTGCATCCGCCGTACACATTCGCTAAAAGTGAACAGGCTAATGGGCTAACGTGGGCGCAATGATACGAATCGAGAGAGAAAATATGGCAAAATACGCTGCTGAATTTTACATGGCCAACTGTCTGGGACGCAAATAAATCACTTTTCGGACAAATGTTGTTTTGGGAAGAACAAGCAGCTTTATTTCATGTCCTGGCGAATTTACCGGACCTACTTACGTGAGAACCGGGCTGAGCGGAGACTGTCAGAGGTAAGCCGGTGTTACCGCACGAAACTTTTAGAAGGAAACCCATACAGATTAACATTTAAAAAACGCACTATCCCTTTAATAACGAGAAAATTAACTCAAGATCTTGAGAAAACGACACAATTAATTCGTGACCTCGAGAAAACAAAGAGATTTATTCTGTGATCTCAAGAAAACACTGTATCTCCATCGGTAAAAACGAAGCCGGGCCAGTCTTCTGCGGAGGTGCCGCGGACTAATCTTGAAATGATCCCGAATTAAAAGACGTAATGCAATCTCCCCCTGTGTCAACCCCTGATCAATATATTGCCTTATCAGCTGATCGATTATTATTCCAGACATTCTAATGACCAAAAACACGTCTATTCAGAATGAGAAATAGCCCCGAAGTCAGACTGTCACAACGTGGAGGTAGACGTTTCAGTTGTTTTCTCGAGATCACGGAATAATTGTTTCGTTTTCTCGAGATCTCGAATTAATTATCTCGTTATCTCGGGATAACAAGGAAGAAAAAGTATTGCTTATGAATATGGCCTCTGTCGACTTCCGTAATTTTGAGTGACAAAACAACAAACAAATCAGGTATAATATTGTTTATTTGAAAGATAATATTGCGTCATTTTGCCAAATTTCGCCAAAATGTATTTTATTCTATTCAATTATAGGTTAAATATTATTTTTAAAAATCCTCTTGACTCGCTCGTGATGCCCACTTTGGGACCCACTAGTCTAAATAAATTATCCCTGTCATATATAATGTTTTTGACACAGTATTTATATTTTTCCCTCTTCAGATTCCGGGTCACACACACAGGCAAGAAGAACCCGGACGGCAGCGGCAGGATTCCGGACGTGCTGGTCGGCTCTGGGGACCATTTGGAGCAATCCCAGGACAGCGAGGAGAGGAGGGACTCCAGCTACAACCTGCGGAACATGTTCAAGGATGTCCTCCCCCCTTCGGAAAGCACCAACGGCGTGGCTCCGAACGTGGGGAAGAGGAGGAGAAGCCTGATCTTATTCGGGTTGAGGCGTGGCAGCGACCCCATCGGCGTCAAGGTGGTCAATACCGGCAGGGAGGGTGTGAAATTCATCCCGCAGCCGGTCGTGTTGGAGGAGCCGCACGACGAGAACGGAGAAAATGGAAGCAAAGACGTTTATTTCAAAACTGCGGCGGATCCGATAGAGGCGAGAACGTCTGTTTCCGATGCGTCTGCGATCAAAACTCGAGCGTCAAATACTATTGCCGTGGGAAGTTCAACGCAAGGAACTAACGTTGTACCTGCAGCATCAGCGCCTCCACCAAACTCGCTTCAGATGTCCCTCAAATCTTCTCCAAAACCACCAGAGACTGTTGAGGAGACAAACCAAAATGTTCCTCTAAGCCCTGGACCCTTGCAAACCTCCACACCTTTATCCCCATTCCCCGATCCTGGTGAAGTCATCAGCCCTTTCGCAGCTAACTCAAGTTTTCCGATAGATATTCCAGGCACCCAAACACCTCCCGATCCCTGCACCAGTCCAGTTATGGAGCATGACTCGTTTGCTAGCCCAGTGCTAATTAGCTTAGGTTCATCGCCGCATTCGTATTCAGTAAGAACTCCTACGTCGCCAGTAGTCATTACGCCGAGTCCAAAATTTAGTGCAAAAGATCCTTCGCAACCCGCTTCAAGTCCTAAACTGTCGTCAACTCAACCCAGCGGATCGCCATTAAAGGCTTTGGACAAAAGTATGACATCTTTGCGGACATCTTCTCCGAGTGTGAGCTTACAAGAGGATACGCCAGAACTTGGAAGTCTTGGAAGTTCAATCAAAGCCTCAAGTCAAACAAAGCTAGAAGGTCCCACCGCCCACCAGTCGATGGAGAAATCTGAATTACAGAAGCTCGTAATTGTGGATGATGGTAGAAGTTCTCCGCAGCCGTCTCCAACCGTGACCGTTGTAAAAGCTCGCCCGGACAGCAAAAGGGAATTCTCTGTGGTCATTATGGTGGAAGACCAGGCAGTGGCTTCAAGTTCAGAGGTGGAACTTGGAGATGATGGTGGAGCAGAAGCGAAGACGACACTAAGAGATGAGAAGGAAGTTGAGGCGGTTGAAGGACAAAAGCAGGCGGCAAAGAACGAAACTTTGCAAGACTAATGGAAAATGTTACTCACACTGACGATACGATACCAGTTCCCCAATTGTGGTATGGAGAAAATCTTCACTGTTGGTCTCTCCATTTTTCAACGAAATATTTGAGATATTGGGCCATTCGGCTGAAGTTCAAATGTCTAAGGGACTGGGAACCATGGCAATAAAATTAAGAATGTGACAGCTGTTTTTCATGCTCTGAACAAAACCATTTAAGACAGTATTATGCAAACTACATTCTTTTGAGCTTTCTACCGTGTTATAATGTTCTAACATCTAAAACAGCCAGTAGATGTTTGAGATGTCCTCCATGAACCTTCTTTACGTGTAGTGGTAAGATTCTGTCCAATCCTTAGCCCAAAAGTGTGACATTTATGCTCCCACGTGACATTTCTGCTTAAATATTAGACAAACTGATGCCAGTGCGCAGTAGTTCCGTTAGTGTGATGCACGCTGCTCTGAAGGGCGAGTGACTTGGACAAAACCAAACATGTAATAGTTACAGTATTTTAATAGTTTAACAATAAAAGGGAACACGGTGATCAAAATATGTTGTGTTAGCTGTTAATAACCCAAAATTACGGAAGTCGACAGAGGCCATATTCATAAGCAATATTTTTTCTTCCTTGTTATCCTGAGATAACGAGATAATTAATTTGAGATCTCGAGAAAACAAAACAATTATTCTGTGATCTCGAGAAAACAACTGAAACGTCTACCGCCATGTTGTGACAGGCTAAATTCGGGGCTATTTCTCATTCTGAATAGACGCGTTTTTGGTCATTAGAATGTCTGGAATAATAATCGATCAGCTGATAAGGCAATATTTTGATCAGGAGTTGACACAGAGGGAGATTGCATAACATCTTTTACAGGGATAGTGTGTTTTTTTATGTTAATCTGTATGGGTTTCCTTCTAAAAGTTACGTGCAGTAACATCGTCTTACCTCTGACAGTTTGCGCTCAGCCCGGTTCTGCTTGCGTTCTGGAGCTCAAGTAAGTAGGTCCGGTAAGTTCGCGGGGGCTGTTATTAATTAAGTTTGTTTTTCTTCTCAAAACAAAACATTTGTCCGAAAGGTGATATATTTGCGTCCCAAACAGTTTGCATATAAGCTCTCTAGATTTGTATCAATGCGCCCATGTTAGCTCTATTGCCTGTTCACTTGTAAACTTCCCCTTACGGCGGACCGCATCCGCCGTACACTTCCGCTAAAGGTTAAAGGAGAATTAACGTTTTTTTACTATCTGAGCCTTATTTCGGTAATAAAACAAGTTGTTTTACTCACCTATAGCAGTACTGAAGTGGGTACTGCAAACACGATGGTCCAAACGTCTTACAGCTTTGCGTTTCATGTTTGTGTCCCGAGAGCTGAGAGCGAAATCAGCTGTGACTCCGCACATGCGACTGTCCTCCTCATCTACTCGAAACTATGGATAAATCTCGGATTACAGGACACCTTTGACTCAAACGAAAGTGTAGACTAAGACATTGAGCTTCTATGATTTGAAAAATGCTAAAGTTTGTGTTATTTGGAGACTACAAACATTACAGATATCGCTAAACTAAAACATCTCCGGAAGTGCTCCATATGACACCAAAGTGCTATGGGTGAGTAAAACGACTTGTTTTATTACAGAAATAAGGCTCAGATTGTAAAAAACGTTAATTCTCCTTTAAAGGGATATGCCACCCCCAGGTCAAATTTGGGCATCTCCCCACAGTCCAGAGACTAAAATAAGTGATGAAAAGCGTTTTCCTGCTCACCCAGCCATTGTCCGAGTCTGTCGCCACTGACCGCCGCGGTATCTGCAGCTCCTCCGCCTTAGACTGGAGTCTAACGTCGCCAGAGAAAGATTTCGGCCAAAAGGAATTAATTTGCTCGATGCTTTTCCCAATTACTTTGTGTGTAGTGCGCATTCATATCGAGTGCAAATAAATGTGCAAATCAACACGGAGAGCTTGACTTGGTCATTTTGGGTGGGAACTATTTTCCAGTGCGTAAGAATACAGCCGTATCACGCAGCACGCTGCCAGGGGAATCCCAGTTACGCACCGGGAAGGGAGTTCCCCTGTTGCACAACGTGGTGTGTGATACGGCTGTATTCTTACGCACTGGAAAATAGTTCCCACCCAAAATGACCAAGGCAAGCTCTCCGTGTTGATTTGCACATTTATTTGCACTCGATATGAATGCGCACTACACACAAAGTAATTGGGAAAAGCATCGAGCAAATTAATTCCTTTTGGCCGAAATCTTTCTCTGGCGACGTTAGACTCCAGTCTAAGGCGGAGGAGCTGCAGATACCGCGGCGGTCAATGGCGACAGACTCGGACAATGGCTGGGTGAGCAGGAAAACACTTTCCACCACTTATTTTAGTCTCTGGACTGTGGGGAGATGCCCAAATTTGACCTGGGGGTGGCATATCCCTTTAACAGGCTAATAATAAGTAACAGGCGCGCAGTGATACGAATCGAGACGAGATATGCGAATGCTAACTACTCTGCTGGATTTTTCGTGGACAACTTTTGGGATGCAAATATATCACCTTTTGGACAAATGTTTTGTTTTGAGAAGAAAAACAAGCTTTATTAACAGTCCCCGGACTTACCGGACCTACTTACCTGAGCTCCAGAACGCGAGCAGAACCGGGCGGAGCGCAAACTGTCAGAGGTAAACCGGTGTTACCGCACGTAACTTTTAGAAGGAAACCCATACAGATTAACATTAAAAAAAAAAAAAAAAACCTGCACTATCCCTTTAATTCAGGATGATTTCCAGATTAGCCCGCGGCACCTCCGCAGAGGACTGGCCCGGCTTCGTCTTTACCGATGGAGATACAGTGTTTTCTCAAGATCACGGAATAACTCTGTTTTCTCGAGATCTTGAGTTAATTTTTTTCATTATTAAGGTGGAAAATAATCATTACGAACACGGCCTCTGTCGGCTTCCGTACAAAATAACGATAATAACGAACACACGTTATGCATTCTTGTGGCTTTAATTCACATTTTATTTTATTTCTCATTACTAACGTAGAATAATGTCGTGTTTTGGAAAACGCACTTTAAACCCTACTAGAAAATTAGAAAGTGAACAAATAGAACCCTTATCCTTGTGAATGCTATTTTAACAGATCCATGCGTTCGTTGTGAACACAGTTTTACCGCAGAATGAGTTTACGGGCTTAAAAAAAGAGTCTGGATTTATGAACTTGGGACCCTTTTTGTCCGAGGTGGTTCTACGGCATCTTAAAGAGGCTGTATCTGACTTATTTTTGAAGTTGCATTCGTTTTGCAGTAGTTTAATTAAAATGCCGCAAGCTGTCTGTATCTAATAATGAAGCGTTTTTAACAATAGCAAACACGCAATGCCAAAACTTCGCCCTGAAAGTCGTGAATCTTGTATAAAAACTCATCGTAAGAATGTCAGGAAGGCATTCGAGAAGTAATTTGTACTGCAGCTAGAGCTGAACTTCATTTAGCATATAAAATATTACTCTTTCACTTTAATAATTCGTAGTCTAAAGGACATTTACACCTTTATTTATCCATGTGTTATGAAAATTGTGCATTATTTATTTTATGCGAGCGTTTTCTCATTTAAATCTTAATTAACTCGCTAAAATCAGAAGCTTCCAAAGCATGTCTACTTATTCTTTAATTCTACCCCAGCCTATGTAACGGCAAAAGTAATCGCTACTGCAGAATAACATAGAATTTTGACTGACTTATTAAAAAAATAATTAAAATTCAATTATAGTTTTCACCAAAAAACCACCAGACCTTTGGCGCAGTCGTGTTCTGCAGCATGTTCCTTATAAACCAAATAATAACTCCAAATATGTTAATATTCAAATTCCCTCTTCACCTGTATCATCATTTCTTCTCTTGAAATAAATGTCTTCAACTTGACATTTTGTTTGTTTTCGATCTTGATAAATTGTTAGCTGAATTGTATTTTCATAGTTTGATGATCCTCTGGCCCAGGTCAGTTTACTCTCAATGCATAATATTTAGCATCACTGTCCAGTCACTTTTATTATTATTATAACTTTATTTAACCAGGGAAAACCCTTTGAGATTAAAACTCTCTTTTTCAAGGGAGCCCTGGACAAGCGGCAGCAAAAAAACACGTAAAAAAAACAAAACAGTGTAATATGCTTTTTTGTTCCTATTCCCATGATGCATCTGTGTACCAAATTTGGTTTGGCTATGACAGAGTTTTTGCCGGGCGTCCCATTGGTGATGACAGATGTTTGGCCTGTTGCCATGGCAACACAGGTATAGCCATAGGCGCAATGTATTTTGATATTCCAGGGGGCGCTGTCGAGACATTTTTAAAGAGACAGTTTTAATAGGCTACAGATTATTTGTAAAGTCATTTTTTGCCGTTCTTGAATTCTTGAAATTTCGTGAGTTTTTGTCGGTGGAAAGTACCCGAAACCTGAGGAAACCTGGGGGAGGAAAGAGACGTGAGACTGCGTAATTTCCAAGGAGCAGGCGGGGGGGCGCTTCAATTGCGTGCGAAATGCCGTGTCAATGCGTGAGACTTGAGAGCCCTGTGTAAATGTTTGTCTAAAGAGCAAACTTAAACTACAAAGCAACTAATGAGAGTTATATAAATGAAGTTATTACCTGATGGTTCTCAGTTTGTTTTATCATCTCCTCCTGTTCTGTCCTTATCACTGAGCGCGCACTGCACTGTCAACAGTCTGCCCAACAACAGAACAATCTATTTTCTGATTGGCTGAAAAGGGCGCGGCGCCTGATATCTGAGATTTTTTTCTGGGGAGCGGGGCGGGGGGGAGCGGGGGAGTTTTTTTCCGCTGAAAACGCACGGTGCCTGCATAAACTGAGCCACACAGACCGATTTTCTGGGCACAAAAAAAAATAAAAAAATAAAATCAGCGTGAGAAATGCCATGTGTAGCGTGTGAACACGTCGAATTGCGTGTGTCTCACACTCAATGCGTGAGACTTGAGAGCCCTGCCAAATAAATAATAATAAAAACCAGAACAATAACAATAGGCCCTACGCTTTAGCGCTCGGGCCTAATAATAGATTCAAGATTGTTTATTTGTCATATGCAGAATCAACACAAGGTCAACAATGCAATGAAATGCTTAGAATAATAATGTCCGAAAGCCTATGCACTCGAAACAGACCTTTCACGCGTGTTGCTAGGCAACACTCTGCTCTTAATTGATTCGGCTAGATCAAAGATCAAGGATCAATGATCAAAGTACACCACATACACACATATATATATACCACACATTCACGCTCACAACACATCTGATGGTCACCTGTAAGATGCTCAAGTGAAACCAGAATAAAGCTGATTAAAGATTCTCTTGCCGGAGTCTGTAGTGTTCCCACCCAGCAAAGATCCACCCCATACTTTACAAATAATAATAATAATCATAATAATCATCATAATAATAAATTTGGTGGATTTCTGGGCAGACACATCAGAATGTGATGGAGACGGAACGATTCAGCGCGGCTTTCACTTTCTTTGGGACAGTTGGGAAAGCTGCACCCCGATGATCTCGCGAGATTTGCGTCGCTGGCGGACGTGGCTTGGCCGTGTTTACATCGAGCGGAGAAAAGAGGCTCCGGTTCAGGGTTCCAGTGCGTCTGCAGCGCGTTTACATCATTCATGTGAGGAAATGAAGAGCGCCACGGTTTTCTTCTGACGTGATTCGAGACTGTCCCCGCTCCGTCCCGGGCCCCGCTCCGTCCCGGGCCCCGCCGCCGCCGCGATGTCGGAGATCGGCTCTTCTCTGGAATACTCCGGCTCTCTGACGAGCTCCGGCCTCCCCCCGCCGCGGACCCGGATCTTTAAAATCATCGTGATCGGAGACTCGGGGGTGGGGAAGACGTGTCTCACCTACCGCTTCTGCGCCGGGAAGTTCCCCGAGAAGACCGAGGCCACGATCGGGGTGGACTTCAGGGAGAGGCTGGTGGAGATCGACGGGGAGACGATCAAGGTGCGGGTCTGTGCGGGGTTCTGCGGGGCCATGGCGCAGGCTGGCAGATTTCTTAATGGGTTAAAGGTATATGCCACCCCCAGGTCAAATTTGGGCATCTCCCCACAGTCCAGAGACTAAAATAAGTGGTGGAAAGCGTTTTCCTGCTCACCCAGCCATTGTCCGAGTCTGTCGCCACTGACCGCCGCGGTATCTGCAGCTCCTCCGCGTTAGACTGGAGTCTAACGTCACCAGAGAAAGATTTCGGCCAAAAGGAATTAATTTGCTCGATGCTTTTCCCAATTACTTTCTGTGTAGTGCGCATTCATATCGAGTGCAAATAAAGGTGCAAATCAACACGGAGAGCTTGACTTGGTCATTTTGGGTGGGAACTATTTTTCAGTGCGGAAAAAGACAGCCAAAGCACGCACCACGCTGACAGGGGAATCCCTGTTACGCACCAGGAAGGGAGTTCCCCTGTTACGCAGCGTGCTGCGTGCTTCGGCTTTATTTTTCCGCACTGAAAAATAGTTCCCACCCAAAATGACCAAGTCAAGCTCTCCGTGTTGATTTGCACATTTATTTGCACTCGATATGAATGCGCACTACACACAAAGTAATTGGGAAACGCATCGAGCAAATTAATTCCTTTTGGCCGAAATCTTTCTCTGGCGACGTTAGACTCCAGTCTAAGGCGGAGGAGCTGCAGATACCGCGGCGGTCAGTGGCGACAGACTCGGACAATGGCTGGGTGAGCAGGAAAACGCTTTCCACCACTTATTTTAGTCTCTGAACTGTGGGGAGATGCCCAAATTTGACCTGGGGGTGGCATATACCTTTAAAGGATAAATAAATATGCTATAGCAAAAGCACACGTATACAGGACTAAACCAGGTCTAAACCAGGTCTAAACCAGGACTAAACCAGGACTAAAGCAGAGAAAACTACATTGTTGTGCTTAAAAATGAAGCTTTCTGTTTACAATTGATTAAAGGAGAATTAATGTTTTTTACAATTTGAGTCTTATTTCGGTAATAAAACAAGTTGTTTTACTCACCCATAGCACTTTGGTGTCATATGGAGCACTTCCAGAGATGTTTTAGTTGAGCGATATCCGTTAACGTGAGTGCTTGGGGCAGGCGATTGCAGTCACCAAATAACACAAACTTTATCACTTTTCAAATCATAGAAGCTCAATGTCTTAGTCTACACTTTCGTTTGAGTCAAAAGTGCCTCTAATCTGAGATTTATCCATAGTTTGGAGTAGATGAGGAGGACAGTGCACATGTGCTCAGTCACAGCTGATTTCGCTCTCAGCTCTCGGGACCCAAACATGAAAGGCAAAGCTGTAAGACGTTTGGACCATCGTGTTTGCAGTACCCACTTCAGTCAGGACCATTTTTTACCAGCAAAGGAAAAGAAAGAAGGCCAGCGGATTCAGCGCGCGATTCTGAGAAGTAATGTGAAACCAACGGCTGTTCTCTGCTGCTCCTAAAACTGTCTCCGCTTCATTCTTTCTGTATCCATTCTGTCTCCTCATCCGTATACTCCTCTTCAGTCCTCAGTCCTCCATAAGTCCTCTTCAGCCTCAAAGTCCCAATCTTCTGCCATGTGTCACTCAAAACAGAAAAGTTCTGAGCGTCTTCTTATCTGCAAATCAGCTGTGACTGAGCACATGTGACTGTCCTCCTCATCTACTCCAAACTATGGATAAATCTCAGATTAGAGGCACTTTTGACTCAAACTAAAGTGTAGACTAAGACATTGAGCTTCTGTAATTTGAAAAGTGATAAAGTTTGTGTTATTTGGTGACTGCAATCGCCTGCCCCGAGCACTCACGTACACCATATATCACAACACCACAACATCTACGAAACTGCTCCAAATGACACCAAAGTGCTATGGGTGAGTAAAACAACTTCTTTTATTACAGAAATAAGGCTCAAATTGTAAAAAACGTTAAGTCTCCTTTAATCAGTTGTAAACCGAAAGCTTCATTTTTAAGCACAACAATGTACTTTTCTCTTTCATACCTACACATTCCACTGGATTTTATATATTCACTTCTGTTTCCCTCACTGCTCAGATCCAGCTGTGGGACACGGCAGGTCAGGAGCGCTTCCGGAAGTCCATGGTGCAGCACTACTACCGCAACGTCCACGCCATCGTGTTTGTGTACGACGTGACCAACGCGGCCAGCTTCCGCAGCCTGCCCGCCTGGATCGAGGAGTGCCAGCAGCACGCGCTGGGCTCCGAGGTGCCGCGCATCCTCGTGGGCAACAAGTGCGACCTGCGCGACTCCCTGCAGGTGGGCACGGACGCGGCGCAGCAGTTCGCGGACTCTCACTCCATGCCGCTGTTCGAGACCTCGGCCAAAAGCCCGGGCGGCCCCGAGGAGGGCGCGCACAGGGACAGCGACCATGTGGAGGCCATTTTTATGACTGTGGCTCACAAGCTGAAATCACAGAAGCCTCTGGTGCTGAGCCAGCCGCCCGCAGAGTCCCGGGGGCCCACGGTCAACCTGAACAGGGCCCGAGACGAGGGGGCCCGGGGCTGGAGCTGCTCCAGCTGCTGAGAGACACTAGGGGGCGGTACCAGGGGTCTGGACTATATTTAAGCCTAAAAGGAAAAACTGTGCTTCTGAAATTACTGGGAATATGACAATATGCACATATCAATCTGTGATTCTTAGGGAGGACATGGTTCTTTTCACTAACGCAAATATTCAGTATTTATTACAGCAAAGGGTACGGAACCCGACAGAGGCCATGTTCCTAATCATTATTTTCCACCTTAATAACGAGAAAATTTACCTGAGATCTTGAGAAAATTACACAAATAATTCGAGATCTCGAGAAAACAAAACTGTTATTTCGAGATCTCGAGAAAACACTGTATCTCTGTCGGTAAAGACGAAGTCGGTCTTCTGCGGAGGTGCCACAGACTAAAGGAATAGTAACGTTTTTTACAATCTGAACCTTATTTCGGTAATAAAATACAGGGATGAAAGACTTCCGCCTTTTAGCGGATCTCCGCTTTTTTTTCAGCCGCGTGTTTGTTTGTTTTTTTTTCTGTGCAAATGCGTTAAAGGGATATGCCACCCCCAGGTCAAATTTGGGCATCTCCCCACAGTCCAGAGACTAAAATAAGTGGTGGAAAGCGTTTTCACACAGCCATTGTCACCCAGCCATTGTCCAGGTCTGTCAGCACTGACTGCCGCGGTATCTGCAGCTACTCCGCGTTAGACTGGAGTACACACCACGCTGACAGGGGAATCCCTGTTACGCACCAGGAAGGCAGTTCCCCTGTTACGCAGCGTGGTGTGTGCTTCGGCTGTGTTTTTCCGCACTGAAAAATAGTTCCCACCCAAAATGACCAAGTCAAGCTCTCCGTGTTGATTTGCACATTTATTTGCACTCGATATGAATGCGCACTACACAGAAAGTAATTGGGAAACACATCGAGCAAATTAATTCCTTTTGGCCGAAATCTTTCTCTGGCGCCGTTAGACTCCAGTCTAACGCGGAGGAGCAGCAGATACGTCAGGTCAGTGGCGACAGACTCGGACAATGGCTGTGTCACCAGAAAAACACTTTCCACCACTTATTTTAGTCTCTGGACTGTGGGGAGATGCCCAAGTTTGACCTGGGGGTGGCATATCCCTTTAAGAAAGATTTTGGGTGTATATATACGTACAGGGGGTCCTCGGGTTATGACGGTCTCGGGTTACGACGTTTCGTGGTTACGAACGCGCCCCCATTAAAAAAAATATGTATATATTACGCGTCATTCCGTCTTACACAGTTTAGCGTGGTAAGAGATGTAAACAAACGCGAACGGCGCGCGGCGCACGGCGGAAGAATACGCTCAGTTGTGGTTGTAGGGAGAAGAAGACGGCCTCGTGTGCCTGCCCAATGTGGGCGGAAGTACCTGATGTGGGCTCTGATCTGCTCCTATGAAAGCGACAGTGATAACCAAGCAGCGTAGTGGTCTAATTATTGAGATGGAAAGGTTATTGGTGCTTTGGTTGGAAGATCAAAGTCAAAATCCGACTTACGACGAAATTCGGGTTACGACGCGTCTTAAGAACGGATCAACGTCGTAACCCGAGGACCCCCCTGTATAGTTGTGTTTAGTGTCACCAACCGTCCCTTGAAAAATGGAATCGTCCCGTATTCAGAAACAAAAGTACATGTGTCCTATTAAAAATGTATCGTGCAAGCCCATGTGAGCCGCGGTCCTTCGCAACAGCGTATATCACAGGGGCGTACCAACTCGGCTGAAAGCCGCCCCCCCCTTCGTCGTAGGGGGTGCGTGACTTTCAGCTTTTTTATGACAGGACACTTTCATCCCTGAAAATATGATCAAATGATCAATATATTGCCTTATCAGATGATCGATTATTATTCCAGACATTCTAATGACCAAAAACGCGTCTGTTCAGAATGAGAAATAGACCCGAAGTCAGCCTGACTGCCAGTCACTAAACCTGGACTAAACCTGGACTAAACCTGGACTAAAATCTGGACTAAACCTGGACAAAAATCTGGACTAAACCTGGACGAAAATCTGGACTAAACCTGGACGAAAATCTGGACGAAAACCTGGACTAAACCTGGACTAAAATCTGGACTAAACCTGGACGAAAATCTGGACTAAACCTGGACGAAAATCTGGACTAAACCTGGATGAAAATCTGGACGAAAATCTGGACGAAAACCTGGACTAAACCTGGACTAAACCTGGACTAAACCCGAGTCAGCCTGTCACAACGTGG
The DNA here is from genome assembly GCA_036785185.1 of Paratrypauchen microcephalus. Taxonomy (NCBI): domain Eukaryota; kingdom Metazoa; phylum Chordata; class Actinopteri; order Gobiiformes; family Gobiidae; genus Paratrypauchen; species Paratrypauchen microcephalus. The sequence goes on along the minus strand of JAVJIX010000119.1, from coordinate 1,669,924 downwards.
CGGTCGACGTTTCAGTTGTTTTCTCGAGATCACAGAAAATTATCTCGGGATAAGAAGGAATTAAAATGATTACTTATGAACATGTTCTCTGTCGACTCCCGTTAAAGGGTCATGTAGATCCGTCTGCTCCCGTTAAAGGGTCATGTAGATCCGTCTGCTCCCGTTAAAGGGTCATGTAGATCCGTCTGCTCCCGTTAAAGGGTCATGTAGATCCGTCTGCTTTTATCCAGCGTCTGCAGCAAAAACAAAACACAAAATCTCCTTCTGACTTGAACGGCATTACATTTTTTTAGGTTTGGCCGGTGTGTTGTTGCTTATGAATGACTCCAAAGAAACAGGGAGAATTTCACTGACATTGTGCGTCTTCACCCTAATCAGGTGGTCCCTCCGCTAACCTGAGGCATGTGTCTGTCTATGGGGCTCAGCGGGATCACACTGGCTGTATTGTCAGCTTCTGGAAGACATTCTCTCAAATACGACTGAGCGGAGGACCGCAGGCATTGCAGAAATGGTTAAATAACACAGAGCTCTTGTTTGCCATTGTAGAGGTTGTTTACGTTTATACTGTTCAGGTTGGTTGGCAGTTCTGTTCCTTTGTGCCACGGTTGTTGTGTCCATGGGCATGACACTTAACACCCCTTGCCTCCAGTGTCGGTGTACACTGGTGTATGAATGTGTGAATCTGATTTTCATCTTGAAATCTGAATAAAATGGCACTGACACTTGTCACTCGAGTCATGAGGTGGTTCTTTTTGGTGTTAAGTCGTATCTGAAAACATTTTCTCTAAATGGTTTAACTTCAAGGAAAAGTAACGTTTTTTTTACAATCTGAGCCTTCTTTCGGCAATAAAACAAGTAGTTTTACTCACCCATAGCACTTTGGTGTCAATTGGAGTGGTATCGCAGAAGTTATGTTGTAGCCGTTCTGTTCTACTAATGATCCCGTATCCGTTAGCGTGAGTACTTTGCGCTCTCCAAATAACACAAACTTTAGCACTTTTCAAATCACAGAAGATTGCTGTGTCAGCGTAGACTTTTAGTAGATTCCAAAATGGTCTGAAACCCGATACGCAGCTATAGTTTCATTTGATGATGTCATCAGAGAGGACAGTGCGCATGCGTGAACTCAGCTGTTTTGTAAACACCGCTAGTCCGAAAGAAGCTAACACCGCTCTGAACTTTACTTTTCTGTTGCGATATCGGGTTTCAGGCCGTTTTGGAATCTACTAAAAGTCTACCCTGACACAGCGATCTTCTGTGATTTGAAAAGTGCTAAAGTTTGTGTTATTTGGACACCGCAAATCAGTGCCCCGAGCACTCACGCTAACGGATACGGGATCATTAGTAGAACAGAACGGCTCAACATAAGTTCTGCGATACTGCTCCAATTGACACCAAACTGCTATGGGTGAGTAAAACTACTTGTTTTATTGCCGAAAGAAGGCTCAGATTGTAAAAAAAAAAAACATTACTTTTCCTTTAAAGGGATAGTGCGGTTTTTTTATGTGAATCTGTACGGCGTCTCCTTCAACAGTGTCGTGAGATTAACACTGACTTACCCATGACAGCGTGATGTGGTCCCAGTTCTGCTCCGGTTTTGTGGCTCGCGAACGTAGTTCTGGCAACTTGCCTGGGACAGTTAATCAGACCCTCCAGGAATTCGCGATGTTGCGATTTGCAGCTTCAACGCAACTTCAGCCAATCCCCGCGAATTCAGGGCGGTGTTGCAATTTTGACCAATCACCGCAACTTTCCCGCAATTTTTACTAATTTTGACCAAACATCGGCGACGTATTGAACAACGACCAACTTCCTTCTGCCTTACTTCCGTGTGACAAAACGAAACTGTGGCCGTGTCCCAGTTCCCAGAGCGCACAGCTCGGAGCGCGGCCCGAAGGGGGCTCAGACTGCAGTCAAGGAGGTGCACACTTGCTCAGCCCCGACTGCAGTCCGCGGACCGCTTAACGACTGCGGTCTTCAGACCGCGTGTTAACTGCGCATGGGACAAAAAAGAAGTGGGACAGCAGTCGTCGCGCCGGTGTACTGTCGAAATGTGTGACGCACATGCCCTTCGGGCCACGCTCCGAGCCGCGCGCTCTGGGAATTGAGACACGGCTTCTAATGGCAAAGAAACATGTCTGCGGCGCCATTTGCCCACAAAAATAACAGAAAAAGACCGAAACAGTTCCCCTCCTAGTAGTCATTTACTTTCGATGTTGGTAAGGTTGTTTTAGGACCATATCTGTGATCTCTGTGTCTTTGTATTATTCTTTGTCAGTAATAACTCAGTATTCAAAATATTACTCCATTTTAATTACAAAAAGCGAAAATCGCAACTATTTATCGCAACTTTCACTTCCTCCCGCAACAAAATCGCAACAAAAACCTTAAAAGCACCGCAACTTTCATCGCAACTTTTTGGAAAAGCTCCCGCAAATTCAGGCATTTTAGCCCGAAACAATCACAAAAAATGCCGGTGAAATCCTGGGGGGTCTGGTTAATAAAGCTTGTTTTTCTTCTCAAAACAACATTTGTCCAAAAAGTGATATATTTGCGTCACAGTTGTCCACTAAAAATTCAGCAGCCTAATTCGCATTGGGGATATTTTCTCTCGACTCGTGTCACTGCGCGCAGATTTTCTTATTAGCCTGTTCACTTGGAAGCGGATGTTTACGGCGGATGCGGTACGGCGACATCCGCCATAAGTGGGGATGGGGATGGTCCCCGGGTCAAACGCAGAAACCGATTTCTCCTGTGTGAGATCAATAAAAGTCAATCTTTAATCACTGTAAGGCGCTTTGTGTTACAATTTAGCATGAAAAGCGCTTTATAAATAATGTTTGATTGATTGAAGTGGATGTTTACAAGTGAACAGGCTAATAAAGCTAATCTGCGCGCAGCGACACGAGTCGAGAGAAAATAAGCCCAATGTGAATTAGGCTGCTGAATTTTTAGTGGGCAACTGTTTGTGACACAAATATATCACTTTTTGGACAAATGTTTTGAGGAGAAAAACAAGCTTTATTAACTGTCCTGGAGAACTTACCAGAACTACATTCGCGGGCTACGGAACCGGAGCAGAACTGGGCCCAGACGACGCTGTCAAGGGTAAGTCGGTGTTAATCTCACGACACTGTAGAAGGGGACGCCGTACAGATTAACATTAAAAAACGCACTATCCCTTTAAAGCCACAGTACGTGTCTTCTCAGCAAATTTTTCATTTTTTTTCCTTTTTGGTAGTTTTTATTGCACTGAAAACCATAGAAAAATATGCAGAATCCCTCAGTCCTCCAGGTAGAATCTGTGGCAGAAGGAGCAATTCAATTTGTCCAGTTGACAAATTGAATTTCTCCTTTTGCCACAGAAAAACATGCATCTTTACCAGTGTTGTATAGTAACAAAGTAATAATACTTCACTACTGTACTTAAGTACACTTTGGGAGACTTTGTACTTTACTTGAGTTTTTAAAAAAATGATCACTTTTACTTTTACTTCACCTCATTTCCGAATTTAATTGCATACTTTTACTCCAATACATTTTCAATGTGCCGTTTAGTTACTCGTTACAAAAAAAACCTCTACTGACTGAAGGAAGTCAGGACGTGCCTGGGCTTGTTCACTACTTGCGCATGACAATCAGCCTACACCTGTTGGTTTCATGCAGCTCGTTTAATCAATCAACATCCCTGATGGAAGAGGAGACAGCATCCACGTCGGCTACAAATGAAGGGGGACCTGACGATGAGCATCCCTGGCCGTACTTAAACACAATGTTCTCTTACGCTGATATGAAGGATTCGTATTTTGTGCCTGCATTTACTTGCTCATAGGACGGCGTTTCATGGATATCACCAAACCCAATATCTTCGACAGTGCTCCATATGACACAAAACTACCATGAGTGAGCCAAACATGGTGTCTTACAGTAGAATTAAGGGCCCAATTGCAAAAAACCCTCTTCCTCCAAAAACACTCCTTCAATGGTGTTATGTATGCCTTATTTTCATAAGGGGGCGAACATTAAAAAATATTAAATTCAGACTGCCTTTGCTTGATACTTTTACTTGTACTTTTAATGACATTACTTGAGTACATTTATTTTTACATTACTTGTCATACTTAAGTACAAGAAGTTCCAGATACTTGAAGACTTTTACTCAAGTAACATTTCAGACAGTGACTTCAACTTTTACCAAAGTCATTTTTGGGAGGGGTACCTATACTTTTACTTGAGTTTGATTTTCCACTACTTTATACAACACTGATCTTTACTGAGCCTTACTGTGGTCTTGCACCTCCACAAACCTGACTCGTCGTTGTCCTGGAGGAGCCTTATGGCCTAAAGCAGATCTCTGGAGAAAGGATGGGACAAGATCTCATGCCACAAGATCGTGCACACAGGACAAAAATGATCTTGAGATTTTTCCCCGTTCTACAGCACCTTTAATGATGTTCGAGTGTGGATTTAATGTGTAAGGGCGACATACAGGCAAAAAAGAGTTTCTGAGAGTCTGATATGGCAAACTGTTTTAACATTTAAAATTATGGATATCAATGCCTTTCCGACTAGGCGTAATTAAATTTTGGATAATGGGAATTGTCATTAAATGACAATCGAGATCCATCCATCCATTTTCTTCCGCTTATTCGGGGTCGGGTCACGGGGGCAACAGTCTAAGCAGCGACTCCCAGACTTCCTTCACCCCGGACACTTCCTCCAGCTCCTCCAGGGGGACCCCACAGCGTTCCCAGGCCAGCCGGGAGACATAGTCCCTCCAGCGTGTCCTGGGTCTTCCCCGGGGCCTCCTCCCGGTGGGACGTGCCCGGAATAGATGCCCAAGGGAGTCGTCCAGGAGGCGTCCGGAATAGATGCCCGAGCCACCTCAGCTGCTCCGCTCGACGTGGAGGAGCAGCGGCTCTACTCTGAGCTCCTCACCCTAATCTCTAAGGGAGCGTCCAGCCACTCTGTGGAGGAAACTCATTTCGGCCGCTTTTATCGGTGATCTCGTCCGTTCGGTCATTACCCAGAGCTCATGACCATAGGTGAGGGGAGGAACGTAGATCGACGGTAAATCGAGAGCTGAGCCGAAGCTCCCTCTTCACCACAACGGTCCGGTACAACGTCCCTCTTCACCACAACGGTCCGGTACAGTGACCGCAAGTCGCTGCAAGTGAAGGGCCATTTCCTATTTTTGTTTTTTAGATTTTAAGCACAACAAGATACAAGTCATCTCCCGTTTTCTACGTACTGATTTTACATTTAAAAAAATTAAAGACAGGCCATTTTCTGTTTGTTTTTATTATTTATTTTTATCAAAACAGAAATGGGATGGCCATGAAGTGCACGGACCCTGGATGTACACAAAATATTTACATGAAATGAGTCCATGAAACCTCTTTGAAAAAAAAAAAATGTTTAAAATTCCAACACTTTATTACTAAATACATATTAAAACTACATGGAGTAAATAAGAACATGTCGACATTAAATCAATCACATGACATTGGCAAAGTGCTAAGTTTCACCAGTCACAGCTACGACCTGGAACCGGGAACAGTCTGAACGTGTGAAACTGGCCTCAAAACGATTCTGTTCAGCTGTGCATGACGGAAAAGTTTTCATTCTGCACTCTTCTCATTTAAAAGGGAGAGTGCGTTTTTGTTTTTTTTATGTTAGTCTCTATGGGTTTCCTTCTAAAAGTTGCGTGCGGTAACACCGGCTTACCTCTGATAGTTTGCGCTCAGCCCGGTTCTTCTCGCGTTCTGGAGATCAGGTAAGTAGGTCCGGTAAGTTCACGGGGACTCGTAATAAAGCTTGTTTTTCTTCTCAAAACAAAACATTTGTCCGAAAGGTGATATATTTGCGTCCCAAACAGTTGTCCACGAAAAATCCAGTGGCGTATTTTCGCATTCGCATATCTCGTCTCGATTCGTATCACTGCGCTCACGTTAGCTGCTGTTGCCTGTTCACTCGTAAACTTCCCCTTACGGCGGACCGCATCCGTCGTTCACTTCCGCTAAAGGTTAACAGGCTAATAAGTAATAGGCGCGCAGTGATACGAATCGAGACGAGATATGCGAATGCAAATATATCACCTTTCGGACAAATGTTTTGTTTTGAGAAGAAAAACAAACTTTATTACGAGTTCCCACGAACTTACCGGACCTACTTACCTGAGCTCCAGAACCGGGCTGAGCGGAGAGGTAAGCCAGTACAGTCATACCTCACCTTACGAAATTAATTTGTTCCAGAAGTGGTTTCGTAACGTGATTTTTTTCGTAAGTAGTCGCAATGTAAAAGGCCTGATTCGTTCCAAGGCCCCCATACCCCCTAAACCCTGTTGGAGAGTGTTTTTATAAGTGTATTTACGTTTCGGGGGATTCGGGCGACTGCGAAGCCGAACCGCGCATTATTTGAATTTTTGAGATTTCGCGTTTCGTAACTTGAATTTTCTTTCGTATTTAGAGACAAAAATTTTACGTAAAGGCGTTTCGGAACTTGGATTATTCGTTATTTGGGTCTTTCGTAAGGTGTAAGGTTTCGTGAGGTATAACTGTAATACCGCATGTAACTTTTAGAAGGAAACCCGTACAGATTAACATAAAAATAAAAAAAAACTATCCTTTTAATGTCTCTCTCTTTTTGAATTTTATGATTATTTATGTTTTTGATTTGTTTGTATTGTGATTTTAATGTGTTTCTGCACTTTGAATGACTGTGTACGAATTGTACATTGTTACTAAAACATTGTGCGAATTGTGCTGTACAAATAAACTTGTAAATTCAGTTTCTCCCACAATAAAAACAATAAAATGTTTTGATACCAAGGTGCCAGTAGTGCTTCTCAGGTATTCAAACTGCATAGAAAATGTGAATATTTCTGTCAGGTGAGTCTGCTGTGGGCGGGGCCTGTCAGGTGAGTCTGCTGTACGGTGGCAGAGTGGGTGGGGCCTGTCAGGTGAGTCTGCTGTGGGCGGGGCCTGTCAGGTGAGTCTGCTGTACAGCGGCAGTGTGGGCGGGACCTGTCAGGTGAGTCTGCTGTGGGCGGGGCCTGTCAGGTGAGTCTGCTGTACAGCGGCAGTGTGGGCGGGGCCTGTCAGGTGAGTCTGCTGTGGGCGGGGCCTGTCAGGTGAGTCTGCTGTGGGCGGGGCCTGTCAGGTACTCGAGTCTGCTGTACGGTGGCAGGGTGGGCGGGGCCTGTCAGGTGAGTCTGCTGTACGGCGGCAGGGTGGGCGGGGCCTGTCAGGTGAGTCCTCTGTGGGCGGGGCCTGTCAGGTGAGTCTGCTGTGGGCGGGGCCTGTCAGGTGAGTCTGCTGTACGGCGGCAGGGTGGGCGGGGCCTGTCAGGTGAGTCCTCTGTGGGCGGGGCCTGTCAGGTGAGTCTGCTGTACGGCGGCAGGGTGGGCGGGGCTTGTCAGGTGAGTCTGCTGTACGGCGGCAGGGTGGGCGGGGCTTGTCAGGTGAGTCTGCTGTACGGCGGCAGGGTGGCCCGGCTCTGCTCCTCCTTCACTTCGCGTCGCTCCGAGCTCCGGGCCGGAGAGTTGAACAAGCGATCGTCGTCAGCTGCTGTACACAAAACACAATTCACTTTTTCATTTAAGTTAAAATTGTTCATAAATGTGCAAAATGATTTCTAAGAATACTCGATTTGTCATTGGGTTTTGCACTCCTTTGAACGACTTAAAGTCCAAAAAAGAGAAATTAGAAGCATAGTAGCTACTTTTTCTTCACAGCTGCTATATCTTTGCATGCTTTTATGACCACAGAATACTGAAAAATATAACTAAAATTAATCTTTTTTTTTCTATATTAAAATCCACCATACCAGTCAACTGTGGTTTGGTTAGTGAAACTGGAAAGTCTAAATAAGGTGCCACTGCCTCCTCTAGTGGCTGAAGTGACAATAGTGGGGAGATTTTTGCCATTTTTATATAATAATGTAGAATTTGATGAGATTTGAGCGGTAGAGGGTAGAAATAAATATTCTTTGGCTAAATGTTCATTCTGCTATTTGTTGCAACTCGTGCCCTTTAATGACGCCGTCTATTTAAAAATGGGTTTAAGAGATTATCCTGCTTTGTGTCACTGACATCAAGTAGTTTCAATATTATCATTTATCACAATACGTGAAAAGTCCCTCGGTCGTCCAGGTAGAATCCATGATAAAAGGAGAAGTTCAATTTGTCAACTGGACAAAGTTTGTTTGGTTGAAAACGTTTCGCCGCTCATCCGAGAGGCTTCGTCAGCTCTGGTTATTGTACTGGTTAGACACTGCTTAAATCTAGCTGCCGGGAGGCGCGTCCTACAATGAAAAAGCTCTGAAAACGATCCCCCTAATCTGTCTCTTTGTTTTTCAAATTACTCTAGCGACTCGTTTCGTCCCCCTATTCAACGTCTAACGACCCTCTCCACCCCTCACCCCCCACCCCGCCCTGGCTCGTCTGCCCTAATGTTTCTTTGTCTGTTTTGACTTGATTTAAGAATCGAATTATAAATGGGAGACAAGTTATGTCTAACTCCCCCATTTCTGTTTAAAGAAGGATTCTCTTTTTTGACAAAAATAGCCTCTTTAGCTCTCCTCTCAAACCAGTTTTTTTTCCCTGGCTAAGATCTGAACCTCACTGTCCTCAAAAGAATGTGTTATTCGGACATTACAACACAGGGCCCAAGTGGTTCCCACAAGCACAGAGGGTAAGGAGAAAGAACAACATGTGCAGGAAGCCCTCTCTGTTTGTGGATATCCTAAATGGGCTGTCAACAAAACCAAGAGAGACAAGGGCAAGAAACAAGACAACAGAGAATCCGAACCCAGGAGGAAAGGGGTAGCGATTCCGTACCTGGCCGGCGTGTCGGAAAAACTACAGAGGATTTTCAGACAATATGAAATCCCAGTTTATTTCAAACCCACAAACACTTTAAGACAAAAACTGGTCCACCCAAAGGACAAAACATCGAGCCACAAACAAAGCAATGTGGTCTACTCCATTCAGTGTAGTGAAGACTGCAGTGAGCGCTACATTGGGGAAACCAAACAGCCACTTCACAAGAGGATGTACCAACACAGACGGGCGTGCCAGAGTGGACCTTGATCTGCCGTTCATCTTCACCTAGAAGCCACGGGCCATTCTTTTGAGGACAGTGAGGTTCAGATCTTAGCCAGGGAAAAGAACTGGTTTGAGAGGGGGGTTAAAGAGGCTATTTTTGTCAAAAAAGAGAATCAGTCGTTAAACAGAAATGGGGGAGTTAGACACAACTTGTCTCCCATCTATAATTCCATTCTTAAACCACGTCAAAACAGACAAAGAAACATTAGGGCAGACGAGCCAGGGCGGGGTGGGGGGTGAGGGGTGGAGAGGGTCGTTAGACGTTGAATAGGGGGTCGAAACTAGTCGCCAGAGTAATTTGAAAAACAAAGAGACAGATGAGGGGGATCGTTTTCAGAGTTTTTTCAGTGTAGGGAGCGCCGCCTGGCAGCGAGATATAAGCAGGGTCTAACCAGTACAATAACCAGAGCTGACGAAGCCTCTCGGATGAGCGGCGAAACGTTTTCAACCAAACAAACTTTGTCCAGTTGACAAATTGAACTTCTCCTTTTATCATTTATCACAATACTTCTCTGAAGCAAAATATCACAACTAGGGGTGTGCAAAATAATCGTCATGACAATGCATCGCAATACTAACTTTCACAATATACTGCATCGATTCTTGATGCCAAAAATCGATTTTTATTAATTAATAATTTAATATTTAATATTAATTAATTAATTATTAGTTTTTTTTAAAAATAAATCCTATGCACTTTTTTCTTTGTGAAAGGGTATTGTTTGTTATGATGGTAGCTACCTCCAAAATGGCAAATGTTTGAACATCATTTTTTGTTTTAGAAAAAATCCTTTGCACTTTTTTTGTTATTGGTTTGGTTTATTTGTTTTTGTTATTCAATAAATTCAGTTCTGAATTGAGTTGCTCAGAGTTCTGTATCAATTGAAGACACGACCCAGATACACAGACACTTTTTTTGGTACATTTTCACTAAAGTATGTTGAATATATTGCAATGCATCGCAATAATTTAAGTATCGTGATGCATCGTGATAGTATCGCATCGTGGCATATGAATCGTGATTCGAATTGAATCGTGACTTCTTTGCCAATACGCAGGAAAAAAAAAAAAAAGACCACATGACGTGTCTCTTATTTTCTTTTTTTGTTTGTTTAAAAAAAAAAAGAGGCACATCATTTGGGCTCTATTTTGTTTTTTGTTTTTTTAAACCAATAATAATAAAAAAAAAAGTCTGGTCTTTTTTTCTTTGCTTCAACAGCTCTAATATATATATATATATATATATTATATATATATATACATACACATATATACACACACATATATATATATATATATATATATATATTAGGGGTGTAAAGATTAACCGATTTGGATCGGTTATCGGTCTGTGACCTCTGCGATCTGAGTGTACCGATCAGCGGAGCCCGGATCGGTCCAAATTCACTACGAAAGGTCCGATGCACCGGATTTACAGCCAAGAATCGGTTCTCGGCTCCTGAGCGGTCTCTCTCATGGCGCAGCAGCCGCCTGTGTGTGTTTGCGTTCTTTCGCGAACGGTGGGTGGTTCACTTACCTGGGGTTGAAGCTTATTGGCTGGTTAACTGCCAATCATGCGAGCGGCGCGGGCTGTATGCGGAAGCGAGCACAAAATGTTTGCACTGTATAGCCGTGTCCCAATTCGCATTGTGCGGAGGGCGGGTTTCCCGCTGCCTACGTCGTGTCTCGTCAGGAGATCTACTCTATCGGTAAGCTAAGCTAAGTTTCCTTTTATTGAGCTGTGGTTAAATTAATTTGGTGGCTACCGCTATTTATGGACATGGTTCATATGCGTGGTTAACTTTTGTGCCAGTGTTGTGCCGTGGTGATAAAACTTTCACTGTCGGTCTGATGTTTCACTGTAGTCTGCATGGCAGCTATAGACCATAACAATTGTATGATACTAGCGTTTTTATTGTCACGGTTAGTGGATTGGGTGATTTATTTAGACAACATTCATGTATTGGCAATGTATATTTGATTTGGGCTAAAAGTGACTTGGCTAATTTACTTTTGTGTGGAAAATACAATGTATAATCAGAATTGGTGCATTTCTGTATTAAATACTTATGATTTGTGTGTATAGAAATGTACTTCACACACACACAGATGATTTTTGTCTCAAAGGAGACTGAGGTAATGTTATGAGATGGAGAAGTATTATTCAGTGTTAAGAGCTCTCTCTGATTTTCTTTTTTTTTTGTTAAGAAAAGTTAATTACAGGCATAAAAAGACATGTTGGATTTAACATGCTAGTGTTTTCTATAACTGCCTAGTAATATCTATCTTCTTGTCAGTGATATGTTGCACTTTTATACAGTTACTGAAACTGTGACTGAAGCACTAATTCTGATTCATTCAGATTTTTACCTTTAATAGGCAACTTGCTTGTTTTATAACTACTTTTTTTAATTTTTGATATCTACCTTATCTACCTTTGTACTGAATCGAAATTAACCGAACCGGATCGGATCGAATCGTATCGAATCGAATCGTACCGGATCGTTTACTAATTTTATGAATCGTCCCTGAATCGAATCGTAGCCTGTGAATCGAGATTCGAATCGACCCGTTTTGTGAGTGAAAGATTCACACCCCTAATATATTTATATATATATTATATATTTATATATATATATATATATATATATATATATATAATTTGTCACTGACAGATTTACTTGTGAGGCAGCTCTATTATGCTTAAAAGCTCATTACAGTTGACTTTACATAACGGGTCCCCTTCAATACCACTTTTTTTTACTAAACAAAAATAAACAAGTATAAGATTGTTCATCCTATGGCAATTTGAACATTCAAGTTACCACGGTTACTGAAGTGATTATTGAACATTATTCCCCGAGGACATGACCCCAGAGCGCCTCACCTCTCCAGGTGCACACGAGCTCAGTGTCCCCGGGCTCACACTGTGGAACCAGGCTCTCCTGCAACACACACAACACGTTTTTATACAGCCATAAAAGAGTTGTAAAAGTATCTACAATCAGATACTGTACAGAACAGGTACTGTACAAAGTGCTACAATCACAACTGAACCTGTGTGGTGAGGGCCTTAACCTGCAGGTGGACGACACATCCGAGTTCTTCTCAGTACATGGACAGAATGTTTACACATCGCCGGGTATGTTGAGAAACGAATATTTCTCTCCCTCCATTTTCCAAAATAAGGCCCTGTTTACACGTACACTGGTGTTTTTAAAAACAGACATTTTCCTTCTTCCTTTTCCTTTTGTGCTGATCTTTTACACACAAACAGCAAATTCGCCTCTGAAAATGAAGGCGAACGCTCTGCAAGCCAATCAGAATCACACTTTTGGTGCGTCAGCTGCCTAAAACTCTGTTTATCTCACTTTACACGCAAACGCAAAAGGCGCAGAGGTGAATTCACCGTTTGTGTGTAAAAGACGGGTACAAACGAAGGGAAATGTCTCAGTTTTTAAACGTGAACATGTAAAAAGAAACTAAAACTAATAGAAACTAAACTAAAACTAAATAAAAAACTAAAACAAAATAATCTAAACTAAAAATAAATAAATAAATAAACAAAAAAAAAACTAAACTAAAACTAATCAAAACTAAAAAAAACTTAACTAAATCTAAAACTATCAGAGCCGCTCTAAAAAAACAAATTAAAACTAACTGAATTAGAGGGGGAAAAAAATAAAAACAAACTAAAACTAAACTATAATGACAAATCCCAAACTATTATAACCCTGATTTTAAAAAAGTCCATTGACCTGCAGGCGCTGTAGTCAGTTCTTTAGTGAATTCTTACCAGTCCGGTGGTGTAGTCGTAGCAGGCGCAGACGGGCAGACTGCGCCAGGACAAAAAGGCGATGGCGGAGGACAGGAGCATGCCCACCCCACAGATCAGGACAATGGAGGCGTTGGCGCCTTTGACCAGGCGGTGCAGCACGAACCTCTGCAGGACCAGGAACACGACAAGTTCAGCGTACGGAAACCCTGTCACCGTCATTTTTGGAGGTTTATATTTATTTTGGGTACGTTTTATTTGGACTAGAGAGAAATCTTTGCTCATTTCTTTGCAATTATCAGACCCTCCAGGAATTCGCGATGTTGCGATTTGCAACTTCAAGGCAACTTCAGCCAATCCCCGTGAATTCAGGGCGGTGTTGCAATTTTGACCAATCACCGCAACTTTCCCGCAATTTTGACCAATTTTGACCAATCATCGGCGACGTATTGAACTCACGTCGACCCACTTCCTTCTGCCTTACTTCCGTGTGACAAAACGAAACTGCGGCCGTGTCCCCAGTTCGGAGCGTGGTTTGAAGGGGCTTAGACTGCAGTCAAGGCAGTGCACACTTGCTCAGCCCTGAGTGCACTCTGCGGACCGCATGGCCGTCTGCGAAATGCGACAGGTCTCGCAACTATGGGAGGCAGCCGCTGACTCCATTTCTCCCGTAGAAGAAGTAACGTGCGGTGTATGCTGCGCGAAGCGTGCATTTTCAGCTGTGCTCTGTGCACTTCCGTGTTTTTGCACGGAGGGAGAGATTTGAAGCGTTCCATTGAAAAGACAGAAAATAAAATTAAACCACTGCTGTTCAAAGGTCCAGAGGCTCAGATAAAGGACTTCCGAGCCTAGAAACACTCGGACGTGCCTCCAGGCAAATAAAAAAACGCATTTCGCATTGCCTAGCGCATTCGCAGTCCAAACTCTCTGGGCGTGATTTATTTTCGATGTTGGTAAGGTTGTTTTAGACAGACGGGGGTGGAACTGCATTTGCATTTTTTTTCCGATCTGACGTCAATAAGGTGCCTTGTTCAAAATCGCCCGTTTGAGCTCCGATTTTTTCTAACGCAGAAAAGGATCGCAAATGCTCAGTTTAGACATTTCACAACTTTTAACCATGGGGGGGGGGGGGCTAAACAGGGTAGGGGAGCTCACATTAACGTTCAAAAACCTCAGAAAGTGAAAATTTCATGCCATGGGACCTTTAAGGGTTGAATTCTATTTATATATATTACATTATTTTTTACATTTTTGTACATTTAAAGTGCGTTTTTGGGGACAGTGCGTCCTGACTAGTCTGCTGACACACTGTACGTCCTCAGTGTGTTGGTTGCACCCGTGGGTGCTGAGCTCACCACTTGGGGGCTTCTGTAGTGGTGGAAGATCTGGGTGTCCTCCTCCCCGTAGGTCAGTGTGAGGCAGGAGTACCCCAACACGAAGACCGACGCTACACACGACAGGCCGGCGCAGAGGACCAGGGCGCTCACCTGCACACACACATATTTATACACACACACCCCGCACACGTATACACACACAGGCACACACACATTCCATGTTTATTGGGAACAATTCCATGGAATTCTCTGTTCCTCTGCCCGTCTCGTCACCATGGGGGGCAGAGCCTTCAGCCGCTCTGCTCCCCTGCACTGGAACTCACTCCCTCCTGACCTCCGCAATATTCACTCTCTTCCTCTTTTCAAATCCAGGCTCAAAACACACGTGTTCAGACAATCCTACCACCACAGAACAGTCACTTTCTCCATCTTCCACTTTTTGTATCTCTGTTTTTATCTTTGTATTTTAAGATGCGTGAGGAGTCCCTCAGTCGTCCAGGTAGAATCCATGATAACAGAAGAAATTCAATTTGTTTGATCTGATTGTTTGTTTGATCTGATTCTTAAACCTAGATCAAACAAACAAAAGAAACAATAAGGCTAGCCAGGTCAGGGCCAGAGGTGTGAAAAACAGTCGTGTAGGGGTGAATAGGTATGCTAATCTAGACGCCAGAGAAACAAAAGACAGAAACCAACAGGCGAGATAGTTTCGGAAAGTGGTTAGCTAGCTAGCTCCTCCCTGCAGCGAGATATAAGCAAGTGTCTTACCAGCACTCTAACCAGAACTGACGAAGCCTCTCGGATGTGCGGCGAAACGTTTTCGACCAAACAAACTTTGTCCAGTTGACAAATTGAATTTCTTCTGTTATCTTTGTATTTTAAGTATTTTTACGTTTTAACTTTGTTTTGTACAGTGTCCTTGGGTGTCTTGAAAGGCGCTTTTAACCCTCCTGTCGTGTTCGGGTCAAATCTGACCGTTTTACAACTTATAATACTCATAAATATTATGTTTTTCATCTGATTACCTCAAGACCTTATGATATTCTCCACACTGTGTACTTGAACATATAAAAGTGATGATCACCTATTTCATTCAATTTTGAGTGTTTTAATCAACCTTGTTACACCTGTGGTGTTCCCGGTCAAAAGTGACCGCCATAGGAAATGAATGGGTATCCAGAGTAAATTCATTCAACATACAGAAAACATCCCCATACACACTGCCCTAGCTCACTCACACACACACACAGACACACACACACACACACACACACACACACACACACACACACACACACAAACCAGGGCATGCGTGTTGTGCTGGACGTGACAACCGGTCTCCAAGGGCATAATATCACATGTGACAACTTCCTCACATCACATGCTCTTGGTCAGGAGCTACTGAAAAGAAAGCTCACTATGGTAGGGACAGTGAGGAAGAACAAGCCCGAACTTCCCCCTGCGCTGGTATCGACCAGAGGAAGACAGGCACTCTCATCACAATTTGAATTCACTGACACTCACACTCTTGTGTCATACGTTCCAAAGAAGAACAGAAATGTAATCCTGATGAGCACAGTACACAAAGACGCCGCTGTCAGCGCCACAGAGGACAGGAAGCCCCTGATGATCCAGGACTACAACAAGAACAAGGGAGGCGTTGACTGCCTTGATAAGGTAATGTAAAGTCTCATCATGCATTTTATTTTATTTTTATCTAGGTGAATCATAGCATTTTGTGTACGGCAGATTGAATATTGTTCCTAATCTCTTATTATTTATTGTTCCTTTATGAAGCTTACTGGTACATACACCTGTAAGCGGATGACGGCTCGCTGGCCTGTGGCACTGTTCCACAACATCCTGGATGTGTCAGCTTTCAACACGTATGTGGTGTGGACAGCAATCGACCCAACCTGGAATCAGGGGAAAAGTTTCAAGAGGAGACTTTTCCTTGTAGAGCTGAGGAAAGCTTTGGTGACTCCTCTTATCAAAGATCAAAGTCTTATACAGCGACGCCAGCACATTCCCCGCACACCAGCCTCCACCAGTCTGGTTACGAGCATGCAAGCTCCAGCCCCAACCGCTGCCCTGGCTGCTCTCCCCCAACAAGGACATGGGCAGAAAAGGAAGCGTTGTGGCCTCTGTGCCCCTAGAGACATCAAAACGAGGCTGACATGCTGCTAATGTCATGCTTATGTTTGCAAGGCCCACTCTGACCTGAGTGTCACATGCCACTCATGTGCATGAATACACACACACACACACACACACACACACACACACACACACACACACACACACACACACACACACACACACACACACACACACACACACACACACACACACACACCCTGTTGAGTTTGGTGTTTGGTTTTCCATTTATTTTTTGTATTATATGTTCATTTTGTAGTTCATTTTCAGTGCCCAATTGTATTTTCACTGATGTTATTTAATGTTTACTTCTATAAATTGTTGTTAGACACTACTTTGAAACATTGTTCTCAACTAAAGAATGTTTAATAAAAAAAATCTGTGTTGGAAAAAAAAAAATTCTGCTAATTTAAGAGCAGTTAAAACAGACCGGTCAATTTTGACCGGGAACACTAAAGTAGGGGGCTGGAGGCGAACACGACCGGAGGGTTAAATAAAATGTATTATTATTATTATTATTATTATTATTATTATTATTATTATTATTATTATTATTATTAAATATAAGATGTGTAGGAAGAACCAAAGATGGCGTTGTGCTGTTGTCAGTGGCCTGTGCTCACTGCCAAGAAAGGCCAAAATATTATTTACACAACAGGGCTAGTGCCTCCCCACCGTACGATGACAGAAAAGTGTTCTGCGTCTCTAACTGCTCTAACTGCCAGAGCGGAGCTAACGAGAGCCCAGAGCAGGGAGCAGAGGATTTAACATTTTTATTTTTATAAATCATTACAATATCCGGCTTTGTGAAAGCCGTCGATGCCCTGTCATCCAGACATGGGTAGTTTGATTTCACAAAAATGCACCATGTTCTACGGGAGAATTGTTCCAGAGCCGGAGCTCCCTGGAGCCGCCACAAACACTGGTCTACAAAGTTTTGGACTGGATCTGCTCCTGAGATAAAAGTGACTAAATCATTTATATTGATAAGACGAACTGAAAATGAATTGATAACGGTGCTGGTTAGCTTAGGTTCAAGATATGTAACGATGTAATAATACAGTATATACTAGGGATGCACGATATATCGGCATTAACATCGGTATCGGCCGATATTGAAAAT
This sequence comes from Paratrypauchen microcephalus, assembly GCA_036785185.1. Classification (NCBI taxonomy): domain Eukaryota; kingdom Metazoa; phylum Chordata; class Actinopteri; order Gobiiformes; family Gobiidae; genus Paratrypauchen; species Paratrypauchen microcephalus. The sequence continues at coordinate 1,652,426 of JAVJIX010000119.1, read as the reverse complement.
AAAAATAAAAATAACATATCGATATCGGCCCGATGTGTAAAAGTCGGCCGATATTAACGACCGATATTTGTCAGTACAGTAATCCCTCGAGTTAACGTTTTCTCTCGTTTAAACACTCAAACTTTCGTAGATTTTCAACAAAATGTATCAATAGTGAAGGGGGGGGGGGCGCGCGGACACGTGCACTCATCGTGCTCAACCATGCCTCCTCCTTGGGACGGCGTCCACGGTCCATGCACATCAAACCTCGACATGAACGAACGCAAGAGCCGCAAGCGGAGGTTTAATCCAGGTCTAGCAGGTCTAGTCCTGCTTTAGTCCAGGTCTAGACCTGGTCTAGTCCTGCTTTAGTCCAGGTCTAGACCTGGTCCAGTCCTGCTTTAGTCCAGGTTTAGTCCTGGTCCAGTCCAGGTCTAGACCGGGTTTAGTCCGCGTTTAGTCCTGGTCTAGTTCCAGTCCCCGCGTCCCCCATCTATAACATTAATCGGCAAAGGTCCCTTAGCCAATCAGGACGCAGAACACAATGTTACACTATAAAAAAAAATTTGAAATTGAAAAAAAAAAAAAAAAAAAAAAAAAAATCAAGAGTCAAAACACGTTTTGAGAATAAAAGACGACATTCAGAAATTCATTTTGCCTGATTTTCAGTCTGTATAAAATGTGATCTCAGAATTCAAAATAAATAAATATCAGTATTGGGTAATATCGGTATCGGCCGATAACGGCAACATTACGATCGGATACCGGTATCGGCTAAAGTTTTCACATCGGTGCGTCCCTAGAACTGTTGTTCTAAACTGTAAATCCAAAAGAACGCGACTATGAGCAGGACCAGGCTGGATCATTAAACTGGGCCCATTCACACCAAGCAACAAAAACTGTCACAAAGTTCTACGTCACAAAGTTCTACGTCATTTCTGTCAGCGGAACGGACGTCCACAAAGGCCATATTCACAAGCAAGATTTTTTCTTCCTTAATATCCCGAGATAACGAGATTATTCCGTAATCTCGAGAAAACAACTGAAACGTCGACGGCCACGGTGTGACAGTCTGACTCCGGGGTTATTTCTCATTCTGAACAGACGTGTTTTTGGTCATTAGAATGTCTGGAATAATAATCCATCAGGATTAAACCAGGATTAATCCAGGAGTGAACCTGGACTAAACCAGTATTAAATCAGGATTAAACCAAGGATAAAACAAAACCAGACCAGGACTGAGCCAAGACTGAACCAAGACTGAAATTTAACTAAACCAGGATTAAACCAGGACTAAATCAAGACTAAACCAGGATTAAACCAGGATTAAGTCAAGACTAAACCAGGATTAAACCAGGACTAAATCAAGACTAAACCAGGACTAAGTCAAGACTAAACCAGGACTGAACCAATATTGAAATTTAACTAAACCAGGATTAAACCAGGACTAAATCAAGACTAAACCAGGATTAAACCAGGACTAAGTCAAGACTAAACCAGGATTAAACCAGGACTAAGTCAAGACTAAACCAGGACTAAGTCAAGACTAAACCAGGACTGAACCAATATTGAAATTTAACTAAACCAGGATTAAACCAGGACTAAGTCAAGACTAAACCAGGATTAAACCAGGACTAAGTCAAGACTAAACCAGGATTAAACCAATATTGAAATTTAACTAAACCAGGATTAAACCAGGACTAAACCAGGATTAAACCAGGACTAAGTCAAGACTAAACCAGGACTGAACCAATATTGAAATTTAATTAAACCAGGATTAAACCAGGACTGAAGATGGACTAAACCAGGATTAAACCAGGATTGAACCATAACTATCCCCGGACTAAACCAGGACTGGACCAGGGCTAAACCAGAACTAAACTGGGACTGAAACAGGACAAAATCAGGACTAACTTAAGTTCAGAACAGTGGCCGTGGGGTCTGGGTATTAGTTTCAAGGTCAGGTTTTTGATCATTAGAATGTCTGGAATAATAATCGATCAGCTGATAAGGCAACATATTGATCAGGGGTTGACACAGGGGGAGATTGCATTACGTCTTTTAATTCGGGATCATTTCAAGATTCGTCCGCGGCGCCTCCGCAGAAGACTGGCCCAGCTTCGTCTTTACTTTGCTTTCTCGAGATCTCGAAATAAGAGTTTTGTTTTGCTGGAAATCACAAATTAATTGTGTCGTTTTCTCGAGATCTCGAGTTAATTTTCTCGTTATTAAGGTATTATTAAGGCTTCCGTACAGCATATATGAACTCGGGTGAGATTATTTTTTCACAAAAGCTTTAGAAAGTGTGGACATTTTCTTTCAAAAAACGTGAATGTGTGACGAGGTACATACTAGGGATGGGCATAATTAATCGATTAACCAATAATTGATCATTAAGAATTTCACCGAGCAAGTTCATTTTCGTCGACAAACCGATAAAAAAAACAAAAAAACAGTCGCCTCAGTTGGCGCGCCTCAGTTGATATATGCGAGCTTCCGTAGGTCAATCGCCAAAACATGAAGAGGTCGCGGCGAAGTGTTGTGTGGGACCCACTTTAATTTAGAAAATGACCAAGCGCACTGCAAGCACTGCAATGCAGCATACAAATATACCTCATCGACAACACAAATGATTTATCATTTGAACACCGCGCATCCAAGTCTGGTAAAAGAAGGTGGCGGCGGTTCATCATCTCTATCACAGGCTAGCCTGGACTCTGCGCTAGCACAGACCAGGAGGAGCTCAACGAGCAGAGAAGGTCACCGAACTGATAGCGAAGATGATCGAAACAGACATGCTCCCCATCAGTGCCGTGGAGGGCAAAGGTTTTCACGACTTAATAAAATATTGCTGCTGATACGGCTGGATTGTGTGGAGGAGGTAGGACAGAGACAGCGGGCTAGCAGCGGTTAGCACGGAACACAAAGCGGCTAACCCCGAGCGCGCTAGCAGAGACTGCAGGATGCGTGTGGCCTCGCTTTAATCCACCTCTACGCATGTTGATTTGCAGATTTACTTTCCCGTGGAGAAGCACCTGTTCCCACAGCCTCAGCAGACATAGTAAAAGCGACACACACGAGTGAATGGTTGTTGTCTTTTTAATACAAAATATGTTAACGATTAACCGATTATTACTCATTAATTCTCCCGATAATCGACGAAGAAAACTTCACCGAATGCCCATCCCTAGTACATACGCCCACTGAAATGGTCACATCACATTGTAAAAAACTACAACTACGGTATATTTGTATATTTGATGTGGTAAAGACGGGTGAAAAAACAAATCAAATACAGGAGACGTTTTAAAAAGGTGAATCCACGCTGTCGTCCAGCCTCTTTTGGGAACACAGTAAAGGGGCCAGTGTTACTTCCTCCTGAGATAAGGAAAGTATTTTTACTAACGGCTGACTCACCAGGACGTGGTTTTTCCTCTGGGATGCAAACAGAGCGAGTACACCTGGAACAGCCATGATCTGAAAAGTACACAGAATATGAAATCACACTCGTACTGGACAAAGGAAGACGTTTCTGTTTTTAACATTCCAAGGTTGTGCCATTGAAAATAGGGTTGGTCCATTTTCTATTTGTTCTGTCTGTTATTAGGCCCGAGCGCTAAAGCGTAGGGCCTATTGTTGTTGTTTTTCTTATTATTTCTTCTTCTTCTTATTATTTTTCTAACCACTTTTTGCAGGGTTCGGGTACTTCCCACCGACGGAAACTCACGAAATTTTGCACAAAATTCAAGAATGCCAAAAAAAAATTCTTTAAAAATGTCTCGACAGCGCCCCCTGGAAAATCAAAATACATTGCGCCTATGGCTATACCCGTGTTGCCATGGTAACAGGCCAAACATCTGTCCTCGCCAATGGGACGCCCGGCAAAAACTTTGTCGTAGCCAAACCAAATTTGGTACACAGATGCATCATGGAGATAGGAACAAAAAAGTATATTACGCCGTTGCTAGGCGACCAACAGGAAGTCAGCCATATTGGACCGAGCACGTGACCCGGCGCCGAAGGCAAATTTTCCTGTCCTCGTATTTTAACGAACTCCTCCTCGGGTTTTTGACCCAGACTCACCAGAATCGTGCTGTATCATCTAGACAAGTGGGACATTAAAAGTTGTTAAAAGCGTTCTAAAAGAGTGAACGGTGTTTCCGTGACAACGCCACAAATTTCAGGTTCGTTTTTGCGGCTCGCCATCAAATTTCGACGGGTGATAATCCGTGCATACTTTGGCCGATTTCACTCAAACTTTAATCGAAAATAAACCTTAATCGAAAATAACAGAACAGTGCACAGTTTAGCATAGCAGCGTCTCCAGCGCCTCTGTACGTGGCCCCTCCCACCAGAGCAGCACAAATGAAGACTCGCCTCTTTCCAAACGCTCTTAAAGGACCATCGTTTTGACTGTCGACCGTGACACCCTCATCAGCAAAATGTCAGAAATGAGAAAAGTGGACGCCGAGTGCAGGATTTTCCAAGAAAAATGGACTAATTCCTATTTGTTCACGGAATTTGTTCAATGGGAAACCTGTACGCCTGTGTGGAAATAGCATTTTTCTTAAAGTTTCAGGTTGTTCATAATATTATAATATTTTGTAAAAGAAAGAGTTCATCAAATAAAAAAGACTTCTGTAATAGATTTGCATTTCTCTGCACAAATATTTGGAATTATTGCTATTTTTGGGGTATACAGTGGTACCTCACCTTACGAAAGACTCTACATACGGTCTCTAGATAAGAAAATTCAAGTTACGAAACGCAAAATCTCAAAAATTCGAATAATGCGCGCTCAGATGCACGCCCCGCTGTTATCCCCGCTCAAAGAGCACCTTTCTCGACCTCTTATCTCACAGGGTCAGACCCCCGGCTCTGGAAGTCGGATAGAACCAGAGCCAGCCCCGGGGAAAACCCCGTGCCCGCTCAAAGAGCACCTTTCTCGGCCTCTTAAAGGGATATGCCACCCCCAGGTCAAATTTGGGCATCTCCCCACAGTCCAGAGACTAAAATAAGTGGTGGAAAGCGTTTTCCTGCTCACCCAGCCATTGTCCGAGTCTGTCACCACTGACCACCGCGGTATCTGCTGCTCCTCCGCCTTAGACTGGAGTCTAACGTCGCCAGAGAAAGATTTCGGCCAAAAGGAATTCATTTGCTCGATGCGTTTCCCAATTACTTTGTGTGTAGTGCGCATTCATATCGAGTGCAAATAAATGTGCAAATCAACACGGAGAGCTTGACTTGGTCATTTTGGGTGGGAACTATTTTACAGTGCGTAAGAATACAGTCGAATCACGCAGCACGCTACCAGGGGAATCCCTGTTACGCACCAGGAAGGGAGTTCCCCTGTTGCGCAGCGTGGTGCGTGATTCGGCTTTATTCTTCCGCACTGTAAAATAGTTCCCACCCAAAATGACCAAGGCAAGCTGAATGCGCACTAGACAGAAAGTAATTGGGAAACACATCGAGCAAATTAATTCCTTTTGGCCGAAATCTTTCTCTGGCGACGTTAGACTCCAGTCTAAGGCGGAGGAGCTGCAGATACCGCGGCGGTCAGTGGCGACAGACTCGGACAATGGCTGGGTGAGCAGGAAAACGCTTTCCACCACTTATTTTAGTCTCTGGACTGTGGGGAGATGCCCAAATTTGACCTGGGGGTGGCATATCCCTTTAACTCTAGCACCGAACACGCAAGGAGCGCGGAGACAGGAGCACCGCGAGCACGAGATAGAACCGCGGTGAACACGCAGCCCGAGCCACAAACCGAACACACACAAACGAACGCAAAAGCCGCACGAAACCAGCAAAGAGCCACACGGGGCGATTTAAATCCTGGTCTAGTCCCGGTTTAGTCCAGGTCCAGTCCAGGTTTAGACCTGGTCTAGACCTGGTTTAGTTCTGGTCTAGACCTGGTTTATTCCACGTTTAGTCCTGGTCTAGTCTCTTAGCCAATTAGGACGCAGAACACAATGTTACACTATTAAAAAAATGTTACACTATTAAAAAAAAAAAAACTTGGAACGGATCAGGCTTTTTCCATTGAAATAGCTACTCAACTTACGAAAAATTAACATTACGAAACCACTTCTGGAACGATTTAATTTCGTAAGGTGAGATACCACTGTATTTGTCATGAGTAGGTTGGATACGTTTGAGTTTGCCACCCCTGGGTTATGGTCTCTTTAATCACAGTAAAGACTCTGTTAGATCTTGTCTTCATAAAGCCAAGTAAACCCCACAATCATTAAAAAAAAAGTAGATTCTTACTATTCCGCCCCATATGGGAGTCCTGGTGGTGCTCAGCGGGGTGTCCTTCCTGAACTCCGCGTCCATGACCCCGCAGATCACGCACAGTCCCGCACATGCGACCTGCAGCACCCCCAGCACCAGCATCCTCCCGCGGGCAACCGTCAAATATCGATACCGGTCCATTTCCACACGATTCAAGCAGGTACAAGCAGAACCGAGACGATCCGAGCGACCCTTTGTCCAGAACAACGGCCCAAACTGAGCTCCGGGGAGAGTTTGTCACATCTGTTATAAACTGGAAGTAAAAAAAAATGTAAAAGAGTTAAAAATCGTGTTTCTCCATCGGTTTCATGTTGTGAGATTGAAGTAAAGGTCCACAGTGCGGGTTTGCGTGGTTCATCATTAACCTGACGCACAGGTGAAACCAACACTGACGTAAACTCCCTCGGTTTGGCCTGGCAGGCAGCGGCAGTCTGAGCCTTTTGCCCACAGAATGAACTGACAGGGTGAGTTTGGCAGTTTGTTGTTTGTTTGTTTGTTTGTTTGTTTTTTAGGCCCGAGCGCTCAAGTATGGAAGCACATTTCCGCCAGTTTAAACAAAAAAAAAAAAAAAAGTTGGTTATACTAAGTCATAATTATGAGATATGAGATATTTTCATCTCAAAATTTTGACTTTTTAATCTCATAATTTTGACTTTATCTCATAATTTTGACTTTTTATCTAAAAAAATTCTACTTTTTATCTCATAATTTCTACTTTTTATCTCATAATTTCTACTTTTTATCTCATAATTATGACTTTCTTATCTCAGAATTTTGACTTTTTATCTCAAAATTTTGACTTTTTATCATTTTGACTTTTTATCTCATAATTATGACTTACTGTAACCAACTTTTTTTTTTTTTTTTTACTGGCGGGAATGGGCTTCCATACTTTAGCGCTCGAACCTAAAAAAAACCCCAAAAAAACAAACTGCCAAACTCACCCTGTCAGTTCATTGTTATTGTTCTGGTTTTTATTATTATTTATTATTATTATTTACCCCCCCCCAACTCAAAATTTTGCACAAAATTCAAGAACGCCAAAAACGAAAATTAATCTGTTCCAGAAGTGGTAGAGTCGCAGTGTAAAAGGCCTGATTCGTTCCTAGCCAATGGGAGGCCAGCGGGGTGTTGGAGAGTGTATTTACAAGTGTATTTACGTTTCGGGGGATTCGGGCGGCTGCGAAGCCAAGCGCGCATCCGAGCGCGCATTATTTGAATTTTTGAGATTTCGCGTTTCGTAACTTGAATTTTCTTTCGTATTCAGAGATGAAATTTTTACGTAAAGGCGTTTCGTAACTTGGATTATTCGTTAGTTGGGTCTTTTGTAAGGTGAGGTACCACTGTAATCTTAAAGGTCCCATGGCAATTTTCACTTTCTGAGGTTTTTGAACGTTAATGTGAGCTCCCCTACCCTGTTTAGCCCCCCCCCCCAATGGCTAAAAGTTGCGAAATGTCTAAACTGAGCATTTGTGATCATTTTCTGCGTTTGAAAAAAAGACAGCTCAAACGGGCGAGTTTGAACAAGGAAACTGTGACGTCACATTGAAGAAAAAATGCAAATGCAGATGCAGTTTCTACCCACACTCTCTGAAATCACGCCCAGAGAGTTTGGACCGCGAACGAGCTACGCAATGCGAGATGCATTTTTTTATTTGCCTGGAGACACGTGAGAGTGTTTCCAGGCTCGGATGTCCTTTAACCGAGCCTCCGAACATCTGAAACAGCAGTGGTTTAATTTTATTTTTTCTGGAAATGTGTTTATTTTTCAATGGAACGCTTCTCATCTCTTCCTCCGCGCAAAAAAGTGGAGACAGCGCACATCGCACAGCTGAAGAGGAAAGAGCGGAGAGTTTGGCCACGCCCCCACCCGCTGCTCTGGCCTATCTCTGTCCTCCTCATTTGCATTCAAGCAACAACGCCCATTATGACCTGTTCTGAGGGAGAAAAATTACTCTTTCTCATCTTATCTCTGTTTCTCATGCACTGAGTGTTGATTTTGAAGAAGGATTCATTTACAGTATTAGGGAACCATTAAGGAGCCATATAAAAGCATCAAGAAGTACCATGTCATGGGACCTTTAAGAAAAAAAATTTAAATCTTAAAAAATGGCTCAACAGCACCCCTTGGAAAATCAAATTAGCGCTCGAGCCTAATAAAAAATAATAAATATAATAATAAGAGGACAGAAAAATTTGCCTTCGGCACGTGCTTGGTCCAATATGGCTGACTTCCTGTTGGTCGCCTAGCAACGGTGTAATATACTTTTTTGTTCCTATTCCCATGATGCATCTGTGTACCAAATTGGGTTTGGCTACGACAAAGTTTTTGCCGGGCGAGGACAGATGTTTGGTCTGTTGCCATGGCAACACGGGTATAGCCATAGGCGCAATGTATTTTGATTTTCCAGGGGGCGCTGTCGAGCCATTTTTAAAAGATTTTTAATACAGATTATTTGTAAATTCCTTTTTTGGCGTTCTTGAATTTTGTGCAAAATTTCGTGAGTTTTCGTTGGTGAGAAGTACCCGAAACCTGAAAAAAGTGTATAGGAAAATAATAAATAAGAATAAGAATAAGAATAGCTTGCGGCTATATTTATATTTATTATTATATTTATTATATTTATAAATTTTTTATCTATTTTTTTTAATTATTTTTTATTTAAAAGGGACAGTCCATATTCATGAACATAAAGTTGTAAATATGCCAGAATGAGCCCGAAGGTTCTTTCCATCTGCAGTCCTGAGCAGGACAGAGATAAAGGGACAAACTGATCTGTGATTTTATATTTTATTTGATATTTTATTACTTATTTTTCTATTTTATTCTGACTTGTACATAATACACTTATGATCAAAGGAGAAGTTCAATTTGTCAACTGGACAAAGTTTGTTTGGTTGAAAACGTTTCGCCGCTCATCCGAGAGGCTTCGTCAGCTCTGAGCTGACGAAGCCTCTCGGATGAGCGGCGACAAATTGAACTTCTCCTTTGATCATGGATTCTACCTGGACGACTGAGGGACTTTTCACGCATAATACACTTATTATTTTTATAATTATGTCTCATTTGACACCGGTCTCTTGCTCTTTTTTTTTGCTATTCCATCTATTTTTTGTTCCCCTCTGTTATATTTTATATTTGATTCTTGAGCTGCTGGACCCAAACAACCCCCTGTGGATCAATAAAGCTTGTCTAAGTCAGGCATGTCCCAACTATGGCCCGTGGGCCACTGTTGCACATTTACTGCTGCAGTTTTACTACTGTTGTACTGTTGTTTACTGCTGTTGTTGTACTGGAGTTACTGCTGTTACACATTTATTTTTATCTTTACTTTCAATGCACATTCTATTGCACATTACCGTTTCACTGCTGCATCTTCCACTGCACCTTTTGGACATCTGTAAATATGTATTTATTTAGTCTTTTGCACTGCTTTTACTTTTTAGATTTTAGATTTTAGATTTTTGGCTTAGATCATTTTAGTTTTGTCTTTTATGTTGTATTTTTTACACTGTCTTTTTGCACTACTTGGCCAGAGGACATGAAATTTCGATTCAGGAGCCGTTTCCCAATTCAGAGAGTGCACGGTTCAGAGCGTGGTTTCAAGAGGATGTGCGTCACATCAGGCGCGACAACTGCTGTCCCATTTCGTTTTTGTCCCATGCACAGTTAGCACAAGGTCCGAACACCGCAGTCGTTTCCATGGAAATCGGAGCGTGGACCAAGCGTGCAAACATGCACACTTCGCACACTCAAAGGCCCCAGCATGCACAGCGCGGCAGGATATATGACTCCAAAAATGGACTCGCCAGCGACATCGCCATGTGACAGTTGCGACTTCACTATAAAATGTGTGCACTGGTTCACCTCACCTACAACTATGCTACATGAAACTCTTCATAAACTACGCTAAACATGTGTGACTGTAGCCGTAACGGCATAGTTCACGGCACCTGTATTACCGTTCACATGCTTTTCCCCTCACACTTCTATATTTCCTTTGCTGTTGTAATGCTGGATATTCTACAGTGTCGCCATGTCCCAATTCCAAGTATTACAGTAGTAATAGAATCATATTTTTGTCTTTAGGGAACAAGGAGCAGAGCACCCGGCTCATTGAGCTGAGGCGGGACCTGTTCAATTTCACAGACGCCCATGTGGTCCACAGACTGCACTCAGGGCTGAGCGAGTATGCACCTCCTCAACTGCAGGCTGAGACCACACTCCGAACCACAGTGTGTGGTCTCGCTGAATTGGGAAACGCTCCTCTATGTGGAACACATATGGCAGAATTGACAATAACCACACCTGCCTGTCAAAGCCTGATCCCGTCAGATGTCAGAAGCTCAGCAGGGTCTGGGCAGGACTCGGATCAGAGACCGCTGGGAATTCCAGGAGCCACAGGGGGGCGCCAGTCACAAAAACTGTCACTGTGTCCTTAGGCAAGACACTTCACCCACATTGCCTAGTATGAAGGTGGAGTGTGCGTGAGGTGGCAGCCTTGCTTCCGTCAGTCTGCCCCAGGGCAGCTGTGGTGTATCTTACCACCACCAAGTGTAGAGTGAATGAACAATGAAGTGTAAAGCACTTTGGGTCATGAAAGGCGCTGTGTAAATGCTATGAAATAATTAATCAATAAAGTTGACTTTGAACTTTTGATCTTTGGCCCTCAGATCTTTGATCTTTGGGGCCTCAGACACATTTTTCTTGGCCCTCAGGCTTAAAGGTAAATTGGCCCAAATTTATTTATTTATTTATTTTACCTTTATTTAACCAGGAAATGTCCCATTGAGATGAAGAACCTCTTTTTCAAGGGAGTCCTGGCCAAGAGGCAGCAGCAAACACAAAAACACAGTTACATATTTACACAGATAAGACATAAAAGTTTAAAAACATTATTTAAAAAAAACAAAACAAAAAACAAGTGCAGATTGTGGAATTGGTCTCAGAAGCTCTCAGTTTGGATTTAAAAGTGCTCAAATTAAATCAGTTAGTTTCCAGTCTTTCTGTAGCATATTCCATGCAAAAGGTGCAGAGTAAACAAATGTCTTTTTACCCAATTCTGTACGAGCATAAGGAACAGAAAGCAACAAATAATCTTGTGAACGAAGAGAATACGATTCAGCATTTCTCACAACAATGAGGGTGCAAATGTATGAAGGCAGTGGTCCCTCGCTCTATCGTGGTTCATTTTTCGCGGCCTCGCTGTTTCGCAGATTTTTTTAATTTCAAATTTTTTTTCTAGTGTCTGAACATTGTGTTGTGCGTCCTGATTGTTTCTCCTCCGTGTCTCCTGTACATACAGAATGTGTTCAGTTTGACACATTTACATAGATGTTATAGAGGGGGGGCCCGGGGGGGACCCGGGGGGGCTCCGGGAGTCCCACTGGATCCACGAGGAGCCCAGACATGAGTCACTGGATCTGTAGGAAGTCCAGACCAGGACTAAACATGGACTAAACCAGGTCTAAACCAGGTCTAAACCAGGTCTAAACCTGGACTAAACCACGACTAGACCAGGTGTAAACCAGGATTAAACCTCTTTGCCTTGTTTCGTGCCGGTCTTGTGCGTGTTCGCTGCGTCGTTGGACGTGGTCTCGAGGGGGAGGCACGGTCCGGGGGCGCTGCCGGCCTCGGTCTCGTGCTCGCAGCCCCGGGTGGGACGCACGGCCTCGCGCTGGTCATGCTGCTCACGGATTTGACCACGATCAGCAGGTGCACGTGTCAGCGCGCACACTTCTCCGGTCCCAGGACTAGACCAGGTCTAAACCTGGACTAAACCAGGACTAGACCACGCTTCACTATGAATACATTTTGTTGAAAATCTATGAAAGTTTGAGTGTTTAAACAAGAGAGAAATGTGAGAAAATGTTAATTCCAGTGTGAGAAAAGCGTATAATGTGTGTGGTGAGGCATTTACAGCCTTAAAACATGGAGAATAATGGTAAAATATAAAGTTATAAAGTTATCTATTATCAATCTGTTATATAAAGTTGTCCTACTTCGTGGATTTCACTTATGACGGGTTATTTCCGGAACTTAACCCCCGCGATAAACGAGGGATTACTGTAGTCCCAGTATTGCCTTATAAATGAAAGTGTACAGTGACTAGTCCTCCGAGCGGCCAGAGCAGGACATCCCGCTCCAGAGTATAATTCACAGTGGTGAGTGGACATTTTACAGTTTGCAATGAACCTCAAAAAAGCTGATAAACAGGATCAATCATTCGAAGACATTGAGCAGCATCATTCATGTACAAAACATCTCCATAATCCAACACAGATAAAAATGTTGCATTGACAAGATGCTTTTTTACATTAAAAGAAAAAGTTTATTTCGAAAATAAAATCCCAATTTTAGCCTCAGCTTCTTCACAAGATTATCTATTTGTGGTCTGAAAGTGAGTTTGTCATCAATTAAGACACTGAGGTATTTGTACATATGAACCACCTCATTTCACTGCCCTCCAGAGTGGACAGCTTGAGCAGAAGTTTTGACTGCAAGTGTTTTGAAAATCTACCTTGATAAGACAATATGTAATATTTATTGTGTGGTTTTGAGGATCTTAGCATGAATAAAGGACTGAAAGTTCATTCTAACGTGTTAAACATGCAGATATTTGAATTATTGACTGTCCTGAGCACCAGTCTGTGTCCCTCTGCTTCATCTGTGTTTACATATGTGGCCCTTGATGAAAAAAGTTCGGACTCCCCTGTTTTAAGTTCTTCAGTCCAGGTTTGGTCCTAGTTTAGTCGTTTATTCCTGGTTTAGTCCTGTATTAGTCCTGGTTTAGTTCCATGTTTAGTTCTGGTTTTGTCCTAGATCAGTCCTGGTTTGGTCCATGGTTATTCCAGGTTTGGTCCTGGTTTAGCCTTGCCTGGTTTCCACCAGACCATATCATAGTGATCTGGTCTGGTCTGGGAGCACCTACTGAATATCTCGTAGTGGAGGTGTGGTTTACGATCGCCAACGGCCGTTTATTGGGCGTTATGAATGTCTATCATTTGGCGTATACGTAGCCCATAGCCAATCATGTCAGTTGTCAGTTCAAACTACAAGTTTGTCCCGTAGTACGAGTCACCATCTTTCCACCCCTCCCCGCTCTCTGATTGGCTCCCAAAATTAGGAGAAGTCGCTTGCCATAGTCGCCAGGCTGTCTTTCAGATCGGAACGAACGAAAGCAGCCTGGGATTTCCCAGGTTAGGTTTAGCCCGGGTTCAGCCCTAGTTTAGTCCTGGTTCAGTCCTGGTTCGGTCCTGGTTTGGTCCTGGCTCAGTCCTGTTTTAGTCCTGGTTCGGTCCCGTTTTAGTCCTGTTTGAGCCCTGGTTTAGTCCTGGTTTAATCCTGGTTCAGTTCTGATTTGGTCCTGGTTTGGTCCTGGCTCAGTCCTGTTTTAGTCCTGTTTCGGTCCTGTTTTAGTCCTGTTTTAGCCCTGGTTTAGTCCTGGTTCAGTCCTGGTTTAGTCCTGGTTTAGTCCTGGTTCAGTCCTGGTTTAGTCCTGTTTTAGTCCTGTTTTAGCCCTGTTTTAATCCTGGTTTAGTCCCAGTTTATCCCTGGTTTAGGTTCTTTTTAGTTCTTTAGTCCAGGTTTATTCCTGCTTTACTCCTGTATTAGACCTGGTTGAGTTGACAAAACCAGAACTAAACATGGAGTTTAGTTCTGCTTTTGTCCTAGATCAGTCCTGGCTTGGTCCAGGGTTATTCCAAGTTCGGTCCTGGTTCAGTCCTGGTTCAGTCCTGGTTTAGTCCTGGTTCAGTCCTGGTTCAGTTCTGGTTTAGTCCTGGTTTAGTCCTGGTTTAGGTCTCGTTTAGTCCTGGTTCAGTCCTGGTTCAGTCCTGGTTCAGTCCTGGTTTAGGTCTCGTTTAGTCCTGGTTCAGTCCTGGTTCAGTCCTGGTTCAGTCCTGGTTCAGTCCTGGTTTAGTCCTGGTTCAGTCCTGGTTCAGTCCTGGTTTAGTCCTGGTTTAGTCCTGGTTCAGTCCTGGTTCAGTCCTGGTTTAGTCCTGGTTCAGTCCTGGTTCAGTCCTGGTTTAGTCCTGGTTCAGTCCTGGTTCAGTCCTGGTTAAGTCCTGGTTCAGTCCTGGTTCAGTCCTGGTTTAGTCCTGGTTCAGTCCTGGTTCAGTCCTGGTTTAGTCCTGGTTCAGTCCTGGTTCAGTCCTGGTTAAGTCCTGGTTCAGTCCTGGTTCAGTCCTGGTTTAGTCCTGGTTTAGTCCTGGTTCAGTCCTGGTTCAGTCCTGGTTCAGTCCTGGTTTAGTCCTGGTTCAGTCCTGGTTCAGTCCTGGTTAAGTCCTGGTTCAGTCCTGTTTTAGTCCTGGTTCAGTCCTGGTTTAGTCCTGGTTTAGTCCTGGTTCAGTCCTGGTTCAGTCCTGGTTCAGTCCTGGTTTAGTCCTGGTTCAGTCCTGGTTTAGTCCTGGTTTAGTCCTGGTTCAGTCCTGGTTCAGTCCTGGTTCAGTCCTGTTTTAGTCCTGGTTCAGTCCTGGTTTAGTCCTGGTTTAGTCCTGGTTCAGTCCTGGTTCAGTCCTGGTTCAGTCCTGGTTCAGTCCTGGTTCAGTCCTGGTTCGGTCCTGGTTTAGTCCTGGTTTAGTCCTGGTTCAGTCTTGGTTTAGTCCTGGTTTAGTCCCGGTTCAGTCCTGGTTTAGTCCTGGTTTAGCACAAACTACTTCCACAGTGTGTAACAATGGACTTTATTTTCCACACAGGTTAGAAAATGTCCACATTATTTCCGAGGCGTCTCAGGCAGTTTTGTGATCCACGATTCAAACGTTCATAATCCATTTGAGACATGATAAATAAATGAGTTACACATGCCTGATCAATACTTATAAATACTAATGATAAATACTTGCATAGTTTTCCATGGCATTTTTCAAACTTAATCTGCGCTCGTTTGCATAATAAACCTTCAAGTACCTCAGACTTGTAGGACAGAATATTTCACTTTCCATGGCAGTATCCTTTGCCGTCATCGGCTGTTGCATTGTCTCTAAAACCGTCTACGTCGTCGTCTCGTCGTCGCTCCCTCATTCGCCGCCGGACTGTCCACGTTTCTGTCCCGCGCCCTCATTGGATATCGAACTTTTTTGTGTCTTGTGCTCTCGTCGGCCATTGGGACTAGGCCTGTCGTGATGATTACTCTGAATTCTGAACTTCTATTACCCATTATAGACGGAAACTACTCAAGTGTAGCGTCCTCTTATTTAGGCTGCGTCCCGTTCCTCTGTCTTACCCCTCTGTCTTACCCCTACCCCTTGGTTTTGCTCGTTCCTGTGAGGGCGAGGGGTGTCCCCATTCTAATTTTGATCAAGGGCTCAGGCCACGACCTTTAGTCCTGTATTAGACCTGGTTTAGTCCTGGTTTAGTCCTGGTTTAGTCCTGGTTTAGTCCTGGTTCAGTCCTGGTTTAGTCCTGGTTCAGTCCTGGTTTAGTCCTGTTTTAGCCCTGTTTTAGCCCTGCTTTAGTCCTGCTTTACTCCTGTATTAGACCTGGTTGAGTTGACAAAACCAGAACTAAACATGGAGTTTAGTTCTGCTTTTGTCCTAGATCAGTCCTGGCTTGGTCCAGGGTTATTCCAAGTTCGGTCCTGGTTTAGTCCTGGTTCAGTCCTGGTTCGGTCCAGATTCAGTCCTGATTCAGTCCTAGTTTAGTCCTGATTCAGTCCTAGTTTAGTCCTGGTTTAGTCCTGGTTCAGTCTTGGTTCAGTCCTGGTTCAGTCCTGGTTCAGTCTTGGTTCAGTCCTGGTTCAGTCCTGGTTCGGTCCAGATTCAGTCCTGATTCAGTCCTAGTTTAGTCCTGGTTTAGTCCTGGTTTAGCCTTGGTTCAGTCCTGGTTCAGTCTTGGTTCAGTCTTGGTTCAGTCCTGGTTCAGTCCTGGTTTAGTCCTGGTTTAGTCCTGGTTTAGTCCTGGTTTAGGTCTCGTTTAGTCCTGGTTCAGTCTTGGTTCAGTCTTGGTTCAGTCCTGGTTCAGTCCTGGTTCAGTCCTGGTTCGGTCCTGGTTCAGTCCTGGTTCAGTCCTGGTTCAGTCCTGGTTTAGTCCAGGTTCAGTCCTGGTTTAGTCCTGGTTTAGTCCTGGTTCAGTCCTGGTTCAGTCCTGGTTTAGTCCTGGTTCAGTCCTGGTTCAGTCCTGGTTTAGTCCTGGTTCAGTCCTGGTTCAGTCCTGGTTAAGTCCTGGTTCAGTCCTGGTTCAGTCCTGGTTTAGTCCTGGTTTAGTCCTGGTTTAGTCCTGGTTTAGCACAAACTACTTCCACAGTGCGTAACAATGGACTTTATTTTCCACACAGGTTAGAAAATGTCCACATTATTTCCGAGGCGTCTCAGGCAGTTTTGTGATCCACGATTCAAACGTTCATAATCCATTTGAGACATGATAAATAAATGAGTTACACATGCCTGATCAATACTTATAAATACTAATGATAAATACTTGCATAGTTTTCCATGACATTTTTCAAACTTAATCTCCGCTCGTTTGCATAATAAACCTTCAAGTACCTCAGACTTGTAGGACAGAATATTTCACTTTCCATGGCAGTATCCTTTGCCGTCATCGGCTGTTGCATTGTCTCTAAAACCGTCTACGTCGTCGTCTCGTCGTCGCTCCCGCATTCGCCGCCGGACTGTCCACGTTTCTGTCCCGCGCGTTCATTGGATATCGAACTTTTTTGTGTCTTGTGCTCTCGTCGGCCATTGGGACTAGGCCTGTCGTGATGATTACTCTGAGTTATGAACTTCTATTACCCATTATAGACGGAAACTACTCAAGTGTAGCGTCCTCTTATTTAGGCTGCGTCCCATTCCTCTGTCTTACCCCTTCGTCTTACCCCTACCCCTTGGTTTTGCTCGTTCACGTGAGGGCGAGGGGTGTCCCCATTCTAATTTTGATCAAGGGCTCGGGCCACGACCTTTAGTCCTGTATTAGACCTGGTTTAGTTCCATGTTTAGTTCTGGTTTTGTCCTAGATCAGTCCTGGTTTGATCCAGGGTTATTCCAGGTTCGGTCCTGGTTTAGTCCTGTTTTAGTCCTGGTTTAGTCCTGGTTCAGTCTTGGTTCAGTTCTGTTTTAGTCCTGGTTTAGTCCTCGTTCAGTCCTGGTTCAGTCCTGGTTTAGTCCTGGTTTAGTCCTGGTTTAGTCCTGGTTCAGTCCTGGTTTAGTACTGGTTTAGTCCTGTTTTAGTCTTGGTTTAGTCCTGTTTTAGTCTTGGTTCAGTCCTAGTTCAGTCCTGGTTCAGTCCTGGTTCAGTCCTGGTTCAGTCCTGGTTTAGTCCTGGTTCAGTCCTGGTTTAGTCCTGGTTCAGTCCTGGTTTAGTCCTGGTTCAGTCCTGGTTCAGTCCTGGTTTAGTCCTGTTTTAGTCTTGGTTCAGTCCTAGTTTAGTCCTGGTTCAGTCCTAGTTTAGTCCTGGTTTAGTCCTGGTTCAGTCCTGGTTCAGTCCTGGTTTAGTCCTGTTTTAGTCTTGGTTCAGTCCTAGTTTAGTCCTGGTTCAGTCCTAGTTTAGTCCTGGTTTAGTCCTGGTTCAGTCCTGGTTTAGTCCTGGTTTAGTCCTGGTTTAGTCCTGGTTCAGTCCTGGTTTAGTCCTGGTTTAGTCCTGGTTCAGTCCTGGTTTAGTCCTGGTTCAGCCTTAGTTTAGTCCTGGTTTAGTCCTGGTTCAGTCCTGGTTCAGTCCTGGTTTAGGTCTGGTTTAGTCCTGGTTCAGCCTTAGATTAGTCCTGGTTTAGTCCTGGTTCAGTCCTGGTTTAGGTCTGGTTTAGTCCTGGTTCAGTCCTGGTTTAGTCCTGGTTCGATCCTGGTTTAGGTCTGGTTTAGTCCTGGTTCAGTCCTGGTTTAGTCCTGGTTCAGTCCTGGTTTAGTCCTGTTTTATTCCTGGTTTAGTTCTGGTTTAGTCCTGGTTTAGTCCTGGTTTAATCCTGGTTCAGTCCTGGTTTAGTCCTGGTTTAGTCCTGGTTTAGTCCTGGTTCAGTCCTGGTTTAGTCCTGGTTTAGTCATGGTTTAGTCCT
The DNA here is from genome assembly GCA_036785185.1 of Paratrypauchen microcephalus. Lineage (NCBI taxonomy): Eukaryota > Metazoa > Chordata > Actinopteri > Gobiiformes > Gobiidae > Paratrypauchen > Paratrypauchen microcephalus. The sequence continues at coordinate 1,634,169 of JAVJIX010000119.1, read as the reverse complement.
GGTTCAGTCCTGGTTTAGTCCTGGTTTAGTCCTGGTTTAGTCCTGGTTTAGTCCTGGTTCAGTCCTGGTTCAGTCCTGGTTTAGTCCTGGTTTAGTCCTGGTTTAGTCCTGGTTTAACCCTGGTTCAGTCCTGGTTTAGTCCTGGTTCAGTCCTGGTTTAGTCCTGGTTCAGTTCTGGTTTAGTCCTGGTTCAGTCCTGGTTCAGTCCTGGTTTAGTCCTGGTTTAGTCCTGGTTTAGTCCTGGTTCAGTCCTGGTTTAGTCCTGGTTTAGTCCTGGTTTAGTTCTGGTTTATTACTGGTTTAGTCCTGGTTCAGTCCTGGTTTAGTCCTGGTTCAGTCCTGGTTCAGTCCTGGTTCAGTCTTGGTTTAGTTCAAAGTTCAAAGTTCAAAGTCAGCTTTATTGTCAATTCTGCCATATGTGTTCAACATACAGTGAATCGAAATTTTGTTTCTCTCTGGCCAGGTAGTGCAAAAAGACAGTGTACAAAATACAATATGAAGACAAAACACAACAAAAAACTATCTAAGACAGAGATCTAAGTTAAAACTAAAGTCTACGGTCTAAAATCTTAAAACAGTGCAACATAATAAATAAACTATACTATATACAGATTTCCAAAGTGTGCAGTGTGCATCAAAAATGTGCAATGGAAGATACAGCAGTGACTTGGTCATGTGCAGTAGAATGTGCATAGGAGTTAAGATAAAATAAAAATAAATGTGCAACAGTAGTAATTCTAGTGCAGTAACAGGAGTAAACAACAGTACTAAAATTCCAGTAGTCAATGTGCAATAACAGTAGTAAACAACAGTGCAACGGGGGTAAAATTCAATAACAGGAGTAAACAACAGTACTAAAAATTCCAGTAGTAAATGTAAGTGTGCAATAACAGTAGTAAACAACAGTGCAACAGGAGTAAAATCCAGTAATAAATGTAAATGTGCAACAGTGCAACAGTAGTCCTTAGCAGCAGTTTTTTTTTTTTTTTTTTTAAAGTGTCTAGAGTGATATGTCTTTTATGGAATACAGGTTATGCCAATATGGGGGCTGGGGGGTGGGAGATGGGTAAGGTGGGAGTTCGGGTGTGAGTTCAGCCTCCTGACAGCCTGGTGGATGAAGCTGTTTGAAAGCCTGGTGGAGTGGGCCCGGAGACTCCGGTACCTTCTCCCCGAGGGCAGGAGGCTGAACAGGCTATGTGCGGGGTGGCTCGGGTCACCCACAATGCTGGACGCTCTGCGGGTGAGCCGGGTGTTAAAAATATCTAGGAGGGAGGGGAGAGAGACACCAGCGATCCTCCCAGCTGCATTCACTATGCGCTGCAGAGCTTTCCTGTTCTGTTCAGTGCAGCTCCCGTACCACACAGTGATGCAGCTGGTCAGGACGCTCTCAATGGTGCCTCGGTAGAAGGTGGTCATAATGGGTGGAGGGGCTCCAGCTCTCCTCAGTTTGCGGAGGAAATAGAGGCGCTTCTGAGCCCTCTTTGCCAGTGATACAGTATTCACTGTCCAGGAGAGGTCCTCACTGATGTGCACCCCCAGGAATTTGGTGCTGCTCACCCTCTCTACAGCAGCACCATTGATGGACAGTGGGGGTGCTGGGTGGGGCCTCTCCGGAAGTCAACAACAATCTCCTTGGTCTTTTCAACATTAAGAAGGAGATTGTTATTGCTGCACCACTGGGTCAGAAGGCTCACCTCACTCCTGTAGTTTGTCTCATCGTTATTAGAGATGAGACCCACCACAGTCGTATCGTCCGCAAACTTCACTATGTGATTGGTGCTGAACGCTGGTGAGCAGTCGTGGGTCAGCAGAGTGAAGAGCATCGGACTGAGCACACAGCCCTGGGGGGCTCCTGTGCTCAGTCTAATGCAGCTTGAGGTGTTTCTGCCGACCCGCACTGCCTGTGGCCTCTCACTGAGGAAGTCCAGCAGCCAATTACACAGTGAGGTCTGAAGCCCCAGGTGGTCTAGTTTGATAATGAGCTTCTGAGGGATTATAGTGTTGAATGCTGAACTGAAATCTATGAACAGCATTCTCACATATGAGTCTTTATTGTCTAGGTGGGTGAGAGCCGGGTGAAGTGCAGAACAGATTGCATCCTCGGTAGAGCGGTTGGCCCGGTATGCAAACTGGTATGGGTCTAGGGTGGGGGGAGGATGGATTTGATGTGTGCCATGACTAGCCGTTCAAAGCACTTCATGATGATGGGGGTCAGTGCAACAGGGCGATAGTCATTAAAAGTGGCCGGAGTGGGCTTCTTTGGCACGGGAACGATGGTAGTGGTTTTGAAGCAGGAGGGAACGACAGCCTGGCTCAGAGAAGCATTAAAGATGTCTGTGAAGACATCCTTGAGCTCCTCTGCACAGTCTTTCAACACACGACCAGGAATGTTGTCCGGGCCTGCAGCCTTGCGGGTGTTGATCCTGGAGAGTGTCCTCTTCACGCTGGCTGCAGACACACACAGGGGCTGGTCGTGGGGAGGTGGTGGAGTTTTTTGGGGCCGGGTGTCATTTCCTGCCTCAAACCGTGCAAAGAAGCTGTTGAGGTCATTGAGCAGGGTGATATTATTGTCACAGGTCTGTGGCAAGGGTTTGTAATCCGTGATGTTCTGGATGCCCTGCCACAGACTCCGTGTGTCCCTGCTATCTCTAAAGTGTCCGGTTATTTTCTGTGTGTATTTGTGTTTGGCTTTCCTGATTCCACGGGACAGGTTGGCTCTTGCTGCCCTCAGATGGGGGACATCCCCAGCTCTGAAGGCAGCGTTCCTGGCTCTCAACAGCCTGTGAACCTCCCCTGTCAGCCATGGCTTCTGGTTAGCCCTGGTGGTGATGTTTTTTGTGTGTGTGACATCACCAATGCATTTGGTGATGTAGGAGGTCACAGTGTCTGCGTACTCCTCAATGTCAGTGTGATTGTTGTATGTGGCGGCCTGTTTGAACACTGCCCAGTCTGTTGTACCGAGGCAGTGCTGTAGTGCAGACGAGGCCCCCTCTGGCCACACCTGGATCTGCTTCAGAGCCGGCCTAGAGACCCTTACACGGGGTCTGTATGCCGGTCTGAGCACAACAGAGATGTGGTCAGAGAGGCCTATGTGGGGGAGGGGGTAAGCCTTGTATGCTCCCTTGTGTCCTGGTTCAGTCCTGGTTTAGTCCTGGTTCAGTCCTGGTTCAGTCCTGTTTTATTCCTGGTTTAGTTCTGGTTTAGTCCTGGTTTAGTCCTGGTTCAGTCCTGGTTCAGTCCTGGTTCAGTCCTGGTTTAGTCCTGGTTTAGTCCTGGTTTAGTCCTGGTTTAGTCCTGTTTTAGTCCTGGTTTAACCCTGGTTTAACCCTGGTTCAGTCCTGGTTTAGTCCTGGTTCAGTCCTGGTTTAGTCCTGGTTCAGTTCTGGTTTAGTCCTGGTTCAGTCCTGGTTCAGTCCTGGTTCAGTCCTGGTTTAGTCCTGGTTTAGTCCTGGTTTAGTCCTGGTTCAGTCCTGGTTCAGTCCTGGTTCAGTCTTGGTTCAGTCCTGGTTTAGTCCTGGTTCAGTCCTGGTTCAGTCCTGGTTCAGTCTTGGTTTAGTCCTGGTTCGGTCCTGGTTTAGTCCTGGTTTAGTCCTGGTTCAGTCCTGGTTCAGTCCTGGTTTAGTCCTGGTTTAGTCCTGGTTTAGTCCTGGTTTAGCACAAACTACTTCCACAGTGTGTAACAATGGACTTTATTTTCCACACAGGTTAGAAAATGTCCACATTATTTCCGAGGCGTCTCAGTTTTGTGATCCACGATTCAAACGTTCATAATCCATTTGAGACATGATAAATAAATGAGTTACACATGCCTGATCAATACTTATAAATACTAATGATAAATACTTGCATAGTTTTCCATGACATTTTTCAAACTTAATCTGCGCTCGTTTGCATAATAAACCTTCAAGTACCTCAGACTTGTAGGACAGAATATTTCACTTTCCATGGCAGTATCCTTTGCCGTCATCGGCTGTTGCATTGTCTCTAAAACCGTCTACGTCGTCGTCTCGTCGTCGCTCCCGCATTCGCCGCCGGACTGTCCACGTTTCTGTCCCGCGCGCTCATTGGATATCGAACTTTTTTGTGTCTTGTGCTCTCGTCGGCCATTGGGACTAGGCCTGTCGTGATGATTACTCTGAATTCTGAACTTCTATTACCCATTATAGACGGAAACTACTCAAGTGTAGCGTCCTCTTATTTAGGCTGCGTCCCGTTCCTCTGTCTTACCCCTTCGTCTTACCCCTACCCCTTGGTTTTGCTCGTTCATGTGAGGGCAAGGGGTGTCCCCATTCTAATTTTGATCAAGGGCTCAGGCCACGACCTTTAGTCCTGTATTAGACCTGGTTTAGTTCCATGTTTAGTTCTGGTTTTGTCCTAGATCAGTCCTGGTTTGATCCAGGGTTATTCCAGGTTCGGTCCTGGTTCAGTCCTGGTTTAGTCCTGGTTTAGTCCTGGTTTAGTCCTGGTTTAGTCCTGGTTCAGTCCTGGTTCAGTCCTGGTTTAGTCCTGGTTCAGTCCTGGTTCAGTCCTGGTTTAGTCCTGGTTCAGCCTTAGATTAGTCCTGGTTTAGTCCTGGTTCAGTCCTGGTTTAGGTCTGGTTCAGTCCTGGTTCAGTCCTGGTTTAGTCCTGGTTCAGCCTTAGATTAGTCCTGGTTTAGTCCTGGTTCAGTCCTGGTTTAGGTCTGTTTTAGTCCTGGTTTAGTCCTCGTTCAGTCCTGGTTCAGTCCTGGTTTAGTCCTGGTTTAGTCCTGGTTTAGTCCTGGTTTAGTCCTGGTTCAGTCCTGGTTCAGTCCTGGTTTAGTCCTGGTTCAGTCCTGGTTCAGTCCTGGTTTAGTCCTGGTTCAGCCTTAGATTAGTCCTGGTTTAGTCCTGGTTCAGTCCTGGTTTAGGTCTGGTTTAGTCCTGGTTCAGTTCTGGTTTAGTCCTGGTTCGATCCTGGTTTAGGTCTGGTTTAGTCCTGGTTCAGTCCTGGTTTAGTCCTGGTTCAGTCCTGGTTTAGTCCTGTTTTAGTCCTGGTTTATTCCTGGTTTAGTTCTGGTTTAGTCCTGGTTTAGTCCTGGTTTAGTCCTGGTTCAGTCCTGGTTTAGTCCTGTTTTAGTCCTGGTTTATTCCTGGTTTAGTTCTGGTTTAGTCCTGGTTTAGTCCTGGTTTAGTCCTGGTTTAGTCCCGTTTTAATACTGTTTTAGCCCTAGTTTAGCCCTGGTTTAGGTTCTTTTTAGTTCTTTAGTCCAGGTTTGGTCGTGGTTTAGTCCTGGTTTAGTCCTGGTTTGGTCCTGGTTCGGTCCTGGTTCAGTCCTGGTTCAGTCCTGGTTTAGTCCTGTTTTAGTCTTGGTTCAGTCCTAGTTTAGTCCTGGTTCAGTCCTAGTTTAGTCTTGGTTCAGTCCTGGTTCAGTCGTTTTAGTCCTGGTTCAGTCCTGGTTCAGTCCTGGTTTGGTCCTGGTTCGGTCCTGGTTCAGTCCTGGTTCAGTCCTGGTTTAGTCCTGGTTTAGTCCTGGTTTAGGTCTGGTTTAGTCCTGGTTCAGTCCTGGTTCAGTCCTGGTTCGGTCCTGGTTTAGTCCTGGTTTAGTCCTGGTTCAGTCCTGGTTCAGTCCTGGTTTAGTCCTGGTTTAGTCCTGGTTCAGTCCTGGTTCAGTCCTGGTTTAGTCCTGGTTTAGTCCTGGTTTAGCACAAACTACTTCCACAGTGTGTAACAATGGACTTTATTTTCCACACAGGTTAGAAAATGTCCACATTATTTCCGAGGCGTCTCAGGCAGTTTTGTGATCCACGATTCAAACGTTCATAATCCATTTGAGACATGATAAATAAATGAGTTACACATGCCTGATCAATACTTATAAATACTAATGATAAATACTTGCATAGTTTTCCATGGCATTTTTCAAACTTAATCTCCGCTCGTTTGCATAATAAACCTTCAAGTACCTCAGACTTGTAGGACAGAATATTTCACTTTCCATGGCAGTATCCTTTGCCGTCATCGGCTGTTGCATTGTCTCTAAAACCGTCTACGTCGTCGTCTCGTCGTCGCTCCCGCATTCGCCGTCGGACTGTCCACGTTTCTGTCCCGCGCGCTCATTGGATATCGAACTTTTTTGTGTCTTGTGCTCTCGTCGGCCATTGGGACTAGGCCTGTCGTGATGATTACTCTGAATTATGGACTTCTATTACCCATTATAGACGGAAACTACTAAAGAGTAGCGTCCTCTTATTTAGGCTGCGTCCCGTTCCTCTGTCTTACCCCTTCGTCTTACCCCTACCCCTTGGTTTTGCTCGTTCATGTGAGGGCGAGGGGTGTCCCGATTCTAATTTTGATCAAGGGCTCGGGCCACGACCTTTAGTCCTGTATTAGACCTGGTTTAGTTCCATGTTTAGTTCTGGTTTTGTCCTAGATCAGTCCTGGTTTAATCCAGGGTTATTCCAGGTTCGGTCCTGGTTTAGTCCTGTTTTAGTCCTGGTTTAGTCCTGGTTCAGTCTTAGTTTAGTCCTGGTTCAGTCTTAGTTTAGTCCTGGTTTAGTCCTGGTTCGATCCTGGTTTAGGTCTGGTTTAACCCTGGTTCAGCCCTAGTTTAGTCCTGGTTCAGTCCTGTTTTAGCCCTGGTTTAACCCTGGTTCAGCCCTAGTTTAGTCCTGGTTTAGTCCTGGGTCAACCCTGGGCTACATACCCCTTGAAACGAAGTAAGCTCTCAACCAGACTTGAAACGAAGGGGTACGACTACAAGCTCAGGCAGGTTTTGGGATCAGGATGGCAGCGTCACATCGACCAGCCGAGGAGTCTCATAAATGTATTTTCAGCAGTTGTAATTATGGATTAACAGTTTAGCAGGTTTACAATTATGACGCTTATGTTCTACGTTACCTTTAGTGAACTGTTGTCGCGGCGTCTGTTTCATCGTTTTCATCGAACTTTCATGCATAAACGAGCTAGTTTTTTTGTGGAGTTGAGGTACCTGATAATCCTGGACATTTGTTTACGTTTGTTTGCGTCAGTTGTCGTCGCCTCTGTAGACGTAGCAGCTCAGGTAGAGGCGAGGGACGATGACGCAAACGGTAATCGAGTGGTGTCCCATTTCTTACCCCGAGCCCTCTCAGCTCGGTATCGAGGGGCAAGACAAAGACGTAGATAAATGGGTAGGCGTAGGGGTAAGACAGAGGAATGGGACGCAGCCTTATTCTGTTATATTGTACAGATTTACTTAATACTTAATAATTTATTAAAGATAATTCTGCTTTATAGTTAGTTTTCAGTATTATCGTTTATCCTCAGCAATATATCCTACTTCAAAATTGTCCACGTCCATGTCCTGCTCTCTCATTGGTTGCTCGTCTGTTCAAAGTGCTGTAGCGCCTGTTTGTACCAGTCGGGAGCTTCTGGACCGTTCTTTCCCGACGGCTCGTGGTCGTAACCGTAGGCGACCGTCAGCTCCTCGTCTTTGTGCACCGGCTTCAGGGTTCGGATGCACTTGATGGGCCCGAAACGAGGGTGAACATACCTGCGCGCACAAAAACACACAGGTTTTGTTTTGAGACTTTATTTAAAGTGGAACTAAACACCAAATGAACTGTTTTGCTACTGTGTATATTAGGGATGCACGATATACAGTCATACCTCACCTTACGAAATTAATTTGTTCCAGAAGTGGTTTCGTAACGTGATTTTTTCCTAAGTAGAGTCGCAATGTTAAAGGCCTGATTCGTTCCAAGGCCCCAGTACCCCCCTAAACCCTGTTTTTACAAGTGTATTTATGTTTCGGGGGGATTTGGGCGGCTGCAAATTTTGAAAATTTGAATTTTCTTTCGTATTCAGAGACGAAAATTTTACGTAAAGGCGTTTCGTAACTTGGATTATTCGTTATTTGGGTCTTTCGTAAGGTGAGGTATGACTGTATCGGCATTAACATCGGTATCGGCCGATATTGACAAATTCTTAACATATCGGTATCGTGTAAAAGTGGGCCGATATTAATGACCGATATAAGTACAGTAATTAACGTTAGAATTAACGTTTTCTCACATTTCTTTAAACACTCAAACTTTCGTAGATTTTCAACAAAATGTATTAATAGTGAAGCGTTCATGTCAAACCTCGACATGAACGAACGCAAGAGCCGCAGGAAACCAGGCAAAGAGCCACAAGTGGTGGTTTAAAGATCCCATGACATGGTACTTGTTGATGCTTTTATATGGCTCCTTAATGGTTCCCTAATACTGTAAATGAATCCTTCTTCAAAATCAACACTCAGTGCATGAGAAACAGAGATAAGATGAGAAAGAGTAATTTTTCTCTCTCTGAACAGTCCATTATGGGCGTTGTTGCTTGAATGCAAATGAGGAGAAAAGAGATGGCCTATAGTAGAGGGTGCGGGCGTGGCCAAACACTCGGCTCTCAGCTGTGCGCTCTGATCCATTTCCGCGTTTTTGCGCCGAGAAGAGATGAGAAGCGTTCCAATGAAAAATAAACACATTTCCACATAAAATAAAATTAAACCACTGCTGTTCAAAGGTCCAGAGGCTCAGATAAAGGACTTCCGAGCCTAGAAACACTCGGACGTGCCTCCAGGCAAATAAAAAAACACATTTCGCATTGCCTAGCGCATTCGCGGTCCAAACTCTCTGGGCGTGATTTACAGAGACGCTGAGTACAGACAGACGGGGGTGGAACTGCATTTGCATTTTTTTTTCCGATCTGACGTCAATAAGGTGCCTTGTTCAAAATCGCCCGTTTGAGCTCCGATTTTTTCTAACACAGAAAAGGATCGCAAATGCTCAGTTTAGACATTTCGCAACTTTTAACCATGGGGGGGGGGCCTAAACAGGGTAGGGGAGCTCACATTAATGTTCAAAAACCTCAGAAAGTGAAAATTTCATGCCATGGGACCTTTAATCCTGGTTTAGACCTGGTCTAGCCCTGGTTTAGTCCAGGTTTAGACCTTGTTTAGTCCTGGTCTATTCCTGTTTTGAGAAGAAAAACAAACTTTATTACGAGTTCCCGTGAACTTACCGGACCTACTTACCTGAGCTCCAGAACGCGAGCAGAACCGGGCTGAGCGCAAACTGTCAGAGGTAAACCGGTGTTACCGCACGTAACTTTTAGAAGGAAACTCCATACAGATTAACATTTAAAAAAACACACTATCCCTTTAAAGGTCCAGTGTGTAGGATTCGTGGTGCATAGGTGGATGGTGCTATTGCACTTCCTCTTTTGGCTACGGCAGACCTCGAGGGTCACCCGGGCGCGCCGTAACGCGGACAGCTCGCGTACCCGCACGCACCCGGCGCTGTGCGAGCTCTCGCCGACAACTACGGTATAAATAAAACGCGGTCCCGTTCACTGTTTTTTTTTCTTTTCTCATGAAAACACACATTCCCGATCATGTACCATGACACTCTACACATCAAATGAAACCTTACAGTCTCCTCTTTTTGACTATGCAATTCATTTCCCTGCACAACAATCACTCCCCGAGCACATGGGGCTTTTATACGGAAAAGCACAAAACGAGGTTAGCTTACCTTAGAATGCTTTGCACAGGTCAAACTCTGTATTTCACCATAAACTTGCTCTCAATTTGTCCGTAAGGATCCAGCGAATAAAATCCAGTAAAACAATTTAGTCCAAAACAGGTGTTAGATCCATTACGACGTCTGATCCGGCAGCATGCTTGTCGTTGTTTACCCAAAACCACGAGCCTTGCCGAAGGCGGAGCCCAAATGTCCTTCTGCGGCTCTCGTATTCAAAATGGCTGCCTCTGCATGGGGAAGATCCCCCTTTTATGTGACTATATCTAAGTCCAAAAGAATACTTTGATTTCATGATGGAAGTGAAAAGGCTTGGAAAACACTGTATTTTTGAATGGGTATCTTCAATTTCGGTAATTAACGGGTAAAAATCTTACACACTGTCCCTTTAACAACCAATATATCAGTGTGTGTGTGTGTGTGATGGCAGACTCGAGTTTTTGTAATGGAGCATGAACTCGTTTATGGGGTATGGTTATGGTACGTACGGGTCGTATTTGCAGTTGGGGCTGAACGAGTGGTTGGCCTTGTGTCCCAGAGAGGCGCAGTAAGTGTGGGTCTGGTCCCACGGCTGAGGGACGTCGATCACCGTGTCCTCGTCCAGAGAGATGGTGTTTCCGTTCAGAGCCCAGTCACGACTGTCCACCTGCAGCACACAGATCTTCAGGTTTAGAGGATTTTCATTTTTTATTTCATATTTTACATTTTTTAAAAATATTTAATGTTATGTTTGGGCCATAAAACCTCTGTTCACAGTTCTCTGGGGTTTACAGTGAGTCGATTAAGTCCAGTAGCAATTAAACAATTAGGCACAGTATGTAACGGCACATCACCCGCATGATTCCATGGAAATAGAACGTTAAAAACCAGACTTCAGAACATATACTATGGAAGATTACAGCGAAAACATTTCATTCCTGTAATCAGACCCTCCAGGAATTTGCGATGTTGCGATTTGCAACTTCAACGCAACTTCAGCCAATCCCCGTGAATTCAGGGCATTCCCGTGAATTCCCGCAATTTTTACCAATTTTGACCAGTCATCTGCGACGTATTGAACTCACGTCGACCAACTTCCTTCTGCCTTACTTCCGTGTGACGAAACGAAACTGTGGCCGTGTCCCCAGTTCGGAGCGTGGTTTGAAGGGGCTCAGACTGCAGTCAAGGCGGTGCACACTTGCTCAGCCCTGAGTGCACTCCGCGGACCGCATGGCCGTCTGCGAAATGCGACAGGTCTTGCAACTACGGGAAGCAGCCGCCGACTCCATTTTCTCCCGTAGAAGAATATGGGATATGGGTGTGCGAAGCGTGCATTTTCACGTGCTTGGTCCATGCCCCAATGGGCGACTGCGGTATGCGAACGCGTGTTAACTGTGCATGGGACAAAAAACAAATGACGCACATGCCCTTCAAACCACACTCCGAACTGTGCACTCTGGGAATTGGGACACGGCTTCTAATGGCAAAGAAACATGTCTGCGGCGCCATTTGCCCACAAAAATAACAGCAAAAGACCGAAACAGTTCCCCTCCTAGTAGTAATTTATTTTGGATGTTGGTAAGGTTGTTTTAGGACCATATCTGTGATCTCTGTGTCTTTGTATTATTCTTTGTCAGTAATAACTCAGTATTCAAAATATTACTCAATTTTAATTACAAAAAGGGAAAATCTGAACTATTTATCGCAACTTTCACTTCCTCCCGCAACAAAATCGCAACAAAAACCTTAAAAACACCTCAACTTTCATCGCAACTTTTTGGAAAAGCTCCCGCAAATTCAGGCATTTTAGCCCGAAACAATCACAAAAAATGCCCGTGAAATTCTGGGGGGTCTGTATAATATCGCCCACGCCTAATTTAAAGGGCCCATATTTTTTCTGATCTCTGTTTTAAGGTTGTTTCCTGATCACAAACACACTTGAAGTTGTGTTTTGTTTCATTCATAACACACAAATACAGTAAACCAGGTCTTCAGTATGCTCGTACCTCCGAGTGTGTGATGCGGACTCCGTTGTAAAAGGCCATGACGGTGTTGGCGTCGGCATCGGTCTTGGCGAACAGACCCTGACCCGCTCCGTCGATCAGAGAGTCGGTCACGTACACTCTAGAACGACAAAGAGCACCGTTTATGTTCAAGCGCATAAAGAATATCACAAAAAAATGGCTCGCTCCTGTTCCGCCTTCACTGGACGGGGCTGGACTGACATATTTCAGATGGAAACCAAAATTACACAATAAACATTCAAAGAGACAAATTTTATATTCTTTTATAACAGATGGATTAAGTATATCACCCAAACTAAGAAAGATTTCTTGTAATTTCTCCATTTGTGGTGAAGATTTGTTATATTTTATTGCATTTCACACTGTATAATACAATATTTTTGATTGTATTTCTGTTCCTGTAGGCTCCCCAGTTCTTGTAAATATTTTTTTTGTCCTTTTTTTCCGCAATATACCAAAAATTGAAGAAAAAAAAACAAAAAAACACTGAAATAGGCATTGACTTTTTTTTATTTTTTTTTTATTTGATTTGAATATTGGAAATGGAGGAAATTTTGGTTTGACACTAAAATGGAATAATGAAATGATAGATTGATTATCCATTTTATTGTTTTTTTTGTTAATTGAAATGCAAAAAAACAAACGGCACAATGACCGATGTTATCGCATTTAATTTATTTCTGTAAATCTTCTGTAAATTTATCTAATTTATTATGTAATCTATTTCTGTTCTGACACATAATGCACCTTTAATGTCTCTATATTGTCTCTTGAAATTAAAAATTAAAAAATAAAAATAAAAAAGATATTTGAACTGGAAATGTGTAATATGAAAATATTTGCTCTTTCCAAGTAAAAATAAAATTAAAAAAATAAAATAAACTCAAGTGCATGTGACATTTTTTCATGTTTTTCTCATTCTTGACTTAATTTGTACGCATAGTACCTGTGTTCAATACTTATTATCGTTAGAGTGGCAGTTTGAAAAAACTGAAAAAGAAAAGTACAAAAATACAAGAAGTAGTTGTAGCGCCGGGAGCAAAGGGAGAGGAGACTCAGCATTAAAAACTGTAACATGGTGACCTGAATATGTTATTTGCAGCAGTTAATATCCCATAGAAGTAAAATAACGCCTCATTAATTTGCTTTTTGTACACCTTGTTCAGTCAGACAAACCTATACAACCCAAATCAAAAAGGCTACGTTCAGACTGCAGGGCTTAATTCGGATTTTTTTGTGAAATACAATTTTTTTGCAACGTCGTTCACATTTCCAGTTAAATGCGACTTGTATGTGATCTCCAGTGTGAACTTTAAACGCTCCAAAAGTGTCCCGCATGGACACGACGAGGTCACGTGCAGCGAGCGTGCTCAGTGTTTACAGAAGTCGCCTAAACATGGACGTTAGCACTGAGCGCCTGGAGATTTGAAAGTTGCTCTTGTACCGGAGCCAGAACATGTACAGTAATCCCTCGTTTATCGCGGGGGTTAGGTTCCAGAAATAACCTGTAATAAGTGAAATCCGCGAAGTAGGACAACTTTATATTTTACAATTATTCTACATGTTTTAAGGCTGTAAACGCCTCACCACACACATTATACACTTTTCTCAGACTGGTATTAACGTTTTCTCACATTTCTCTCTAGTTTAAACACTCAAACTTTCATAGATTTTCAACAAAGACCTGGTCTAGTCCTGGTTTAGTCCAGGTTTAGACCTGGTCTAGTCCTGGGACCGGAGGAGTGTGCACGCTAACACGTGCACCTGCTGATCGTGGTCAAATCCGTGATCCGTGATCCGTGATCCGTGATCAGCATGACCGGTGTGAGGCCGTGCATCCCACCCGGGGCTGCGAGCACGAGACCGAGGCCTGCAGCGCCCGGACCGTGCCTCCCCCTCGGGACCACGTCCAACAACGCAGCGAACACGGACAAGAGCCGCACAAAACAAGGCAAAGAGCCACATGTGGTGGTTTAATCCTGGTTTAGTCCTGGTTTAGTCCAGGTTTAGACCTGGTTTAGACCTGGTTTAGTCCTGGTTTAGTCCACGTTTAGTCCTGGTCTAGTCCTGTTCTAGTTCCGGTCTAGTCTCGGTCTAGTCCTGGTCTGGTCCCAGTCTGGTCCTCATGTCTTAGTCCCAGTCTGGTCCCAGTCTGGTCCCGGTCTGGTCCTCATGTCTTAGTCCCAGTCTGGTCCCGGTCTGGTCCTCATGTCTTGGTCCCGGTCTGGTCCTCATGTCTTGGTCCCGGTCTGGTCCCAGTCTTGTCCCAGTCTGGTCCTTATGTCTTAGTCCCAGTCTGGTCCCGGTCTGGTCCCGGTCTGGTCCCGGTCTGGTCCTCATGTCTTAGTCCCGGTCTGGACTTCCTACAGATCCAGTGACTCATGTCTCGGCTCCTCGTGCATCCAGCGGGACTCCCGGGTCCCCCCGGAGCCCCCCCGGGTCCCCCCTCTATAACATCTATATAAATGTGTCAAACTGAACACATTCTGTACTGTACAGGAGACACGGAGGAGAAGACAATCAGGACGCACAACACAATGTTCAGACACTAGAAAAATAATTGGAAAAAAAAAAAAAAAACAATCAGCAAAACAGCGAGGCCGCGAAAAGTGAACCGCGATAGGGCGAGGGACACTGTATAACTTATTTGTTTTAAATTAGAGTTTGCAAAGGACAAGGTTTGTGGCCTTGGAGTTTTGTGGGGCAGTGGCAGCAACGTCCATAGAAATGAACATGTTGGTGTTGACAGTGATGGTATTGCCATGTGCTTCGCCGCTTCACTGACACGGACTTCATACACAATTTTCTTATGACGAGATGAATGTTTGTGTACATTTGTGAGCTCATACTTGTACCACTCTCACTTGTTGATGGTCAGATGAACGCGACCTGGCCGTTCAGACTGAAGTCGCATGCCAAAAGATCGGATATGTATCGGATTTAGGAGCACATATCCAAGTGGCGTGGATCGCATTTGAAAAAAATCAGATCTGTGTCGTTCAGACTGTCATTAAAAGGTCAGATACAGGTCGCATAGAGGCAAAAAAAATCGGATTTGGGTCACTTCAGGCTGCAGTGTGAACGTAGCCTAAAACTTGATAACAAATAAAAGAATGTAAGCGACGTGAGGGAGCAGTACCTCTGGGTCTCGTAGGGGTCGGGGAGGAGAGCGTGGGTGGCGATGCAGCTGGACGTGGACTTGTCGTAAGTGTACACTGCACCTGAAGAAGTGTCAAACAAAAAATACACATCGTTTTTGTACAACTCCAACCTGTTAAAGCAACCCTGTACAGCTTTTAGTGATAACAATCCTCACGCTGATTTATTCTTAATCACAAAAACACCCAACATGATGAATAAGGTCTTTGATTGTGATTGTGCAGCTTTTCCGGTGGAGGGTCCAGTACCTACTTCTCTCCATGGAGATGTTATTGCTTGATCTGGAATGTTCCATGGTATGACATTAAACACATATACTGTATCTAGCATTTATTAATTGTTTCTGTTGCTCAGAAATACCATAATTCCTTCTGTGAACAGGGACGACTCTCCACAGATCTGAACTGTAATGTAGCGTAGTGCTGTAACCTGCTTGTCTTTCTTGTGATAATAATATGGGTTTAATCTATACTGTGGAACATTCTAGACAAAGCAATAATATTTCCATGGAGACAAACAGGTGGTAGAAATGGTAAAAAGAGAAATTCAATTTGTCAGCTGGACAAAAGTTTATTTGGTCAAATACGTTTGCGAAACGTATTCGACTAAATAAACTTTTGTCCAGTTGCCATGGATTCTACCTGGATGACTAAGGGATTCTACACACTCCACTAGAAATGTTACACAGTGCAACTTTAAATAGCCACCCTTTGCTTGAGTCACTTCTTTGGACACTTGCCATTTCTTGACCCTTCCATCCATCCTTCCATTCCATCCGTTTTCTTCCGCTTATCCGGGGCCGGGTCGCGGGGCAACAGTCTAAGCAGGGACTCCCAGACTTCCTTCACCCCGGACACTTCCTCCAGCTCCTCCGAGGGGACCCCAAGGCGTTCCCAGGCCAGCCGGGAGACATAGTCCCTCCAGCGTGTCCTGGGTCTTCCCCGGGGCCTCCTCCTGTTGGAACGTGCCTGGAACACCTTGGTTCGTTCAGGAGACATCCGGAAACACGCCCGAGCCACCTCAGCTGCTCCTCCCGACGTGGAGGAGCAGCGGCTCTACTCCGAGCTCCTCCCGTGTGACTGAGCTCCTCACCCTATCTCTAAGGGCCACTCTGCGGGCGCACCCTTAGAGATAGGGTGCGCCCGAAACTCATTTCGGCCGCTTGTATCCGTAATCTCGTCCTTTCGGTCATTACCCAGAGCTCATGACCATAGGTGAGAGTAGGAAAGTAGATTGACGGTAAATCGAAAGCTTTGCCTTCGGGTTTTCCCTGACAGGGCACAGCTGTGAACTGAAAACCATTTCAGGAGACGACATCATGAAGCTCAGTGAGAGAAGGCCAGGGTTTAGAGCGCTGCCAACAAAGTAAAGGGCGGCTACTTTGAACATTTGACTAAAGTTATTTCACTTTTTTCTTTACTACATAATACCATATATCTTGCATGATATATTTCATGTCTTCCGTTATGTTTATGAAATGTGCAAAGTAGTCAACATAAAGAGTGAATGAGCGAGTGTGTCCAAACTTCTGACTGATGAACCTTAAATAAATGAGCTTAATCTTACTTTCTGGAGCGACTTGAAACTGTGGCCTGCCGTTGTTGTTGGAGAGCAGAGCGGCGAGTCGGGCTTGGATGAGTTCTCCGTCCACAAACGTCCCGTACAGCGCGGTGTGTCCATCGGGGTAAATGTAGGCCACCGCGTCTCCGCTCATTTCCCCATCGGCATTCACCCGCCCGAACAGACAGCCCCCGTCCTGCAACCAGGGATGGAATGATCAAAATCCCACAATATGCATCTCACGGTTCGATAGTTATTGCGATATTTTGTGGAGGCGAACAAATCTGTGAATATGCTGATTTTCGCTTTTTAAAGACTTGGAAAATCCTCGAAAAGCTATATAATATGATATAATTAAGAATGAAAAGTGCTTAATAATAATAATTAGTTAGCACGACTAAACTAGGACTATGCCGGGACTAAATCGGGACTAAACTGGGGTTAAACCAGGATTAAAACCAAGACTAAACCAGGACTAAACTAGGACTATACGGGACTAAACTGGGATTAAACCAGGACTAAACTGGGTTTAAAATGGGTCTAAAATGGGATTAAACCAGGATTAAAACCAAGATTAAACCAAGACTAAACCAGGACTATACTAGGACTGTATAAACCAGGACTATAAATAGGACTATCCGCGGCTAAATTGGGACTAAACTGGGATTAAACCAGGACTAAACTGGGACTAAACTAGGACTATGCCGGGACTAAACTGGGATTAAACCAGGATTAAAACCAAGACTAAACCAGGACTAAAGTAGGACTATACCGGGACTAAACTGGGATTAAACCAGGACTAAACTGGGACTAAACTGGGTCTAAAATGGGATTAAACCAGGATTAAAACCAAGATTAAACCAAGACTAAACCAGGACTATACTAGGACTAAACCAGGACTAAAGTAGGACTATACTAGGACTAAATTGGGACTAAACTGGGATTAAACCAGGACTAAACTAGAGTAATTCCCATAACCCCAAGGCCGTTGTTCTGCCGCAACTAAAGGTGTACACTTAGAAGCACGCGGGCGCCAGTTTCCATATCTGCTGCGCCGCGCACCCTTTTCATTATCAACCATAAACTAGCTAATTCCCATAACCTCTCCAGCTTGTTCTGCCGCAACTAAAGGTGTACACTTAGAAGCACCAGTTTTGCCCATCCAAATCACACTAAACCCGATTCATCACTCACCAGCGTGCTGCCGCCTCCTCCCTCCTCCTACGGTGCGATTTCGCAAACCCGGACACATCCGCGCTGGTAGGTTAAATCCTCAGTTTCAGTCCCAGACTAAACTGGGATTAAACCAAGACTAAAACAGGATTCCGGGGTTATGGGATTATTTACACAGTTATTTGTATTCTCTGTATATTTGAAGCTTTGTATATTATTTATTGACGTTGCATGAAAGCTGCTGTACGCGCTCACCTTTTGGCACCAGAAATATTCGCCATTTAATAGTGGAATGGTGTAAATGACCTTTCGAATGAATGTTCTGTAATGTGGGAGGGGGAATGGGTATAAGTTTCTCTGTGTCTGTAACATTTTCTCCGTCCATGTTTCCACCGCTCAACACACACTGAGCTTCCACCGCTCTCACGCCGCTGCAAAACAGTCCCCGTCTCAAACAATGTCGCCACGTTCCGCCGCTCTGTGTTCCCCACGTTTTGTACAGCACAATAAACCACCTAAAAATTATTAAAATGCGATTAATTAAGATTTATTAGTAATTAGATTAATTACAAATCCTGTAATTAATTAGATAAATGTTTTTAATCGCCTGACAGCACTAGAAAAATACATATCATAAAAAAAAAAAAACACCGGTATTCAGTATGAACCTGTATACCACCTAGCCCCAAGTTTCCTACCATTTTTTTGTTTTACTCTTTGTTATTGTAATATATTGTGATGTGTGAGTTTGTGGATCAAAGTCTGTCTGAGTCTAAGGCTACGTTCACACTGCAGGGCTTAAAGGGATATGCCACCCCCAGGTCAAATTTGGGCATCTCCCCACAGTCCAGAGACTAAAATAAGTGGTGGAAAGCGTTTTCCTGCTCACCCAGCCATTGTCCGAGTCTGTCGCCACTGACCGCCGCGGTATCTGCAGCTCCTCCGCGTTAGACTGGAGTCTAACGTCGCCAGAGAAAGATTTCGGCCAAAAGGAATTAATTTGCTCGATGCGTTTCCCAATTACTTTGTGTGTAGTGCGCATTCATATCGAGTGCAAATAAATGTGCAAATCAACACGGAGAGCTTGCCTTGGTCATTTTGGGTGGGAACTATTTTCCAGTGTGTAAGAATACAGCCGTATCACGCACCACGCTGCCAGGGGAATCCCTGTTACGCACCGGGAAGGGAGTTCCCCTGTTGCACAGCGTGGTGCGTGATTCGACTGTATTCTTACGCACTGGAAAATAGTTCCCACCCAAAATGACCAAGGCAAGCTCTCCGTGTTGATTTGCACATTTATTTGCACTCGATATGAATGCGCACTACACAGAAAGTAATTGGGAAACGCATCGAACAAATTAATTCCTTTTGGCCGAAATCTTTCTCTGGCGACGTTAGACTCCAGTCTAAGGCGGAGTAGCAGCAGATACCGCGGCGGTCAGTGCTGACAGACTCGGACAATGGCTGGGTGAGCAGGAAAACGCTTTCCACCACTTATTTTAGTCTCTGGACTGTGGGGAGATGCCCAAATTTGACCTGGGGGTGGCATATCCCTTTAATGCTCAATTCCGATTTTTTTGTGAAGTCGGATTTATTTGCGAGGCCGTTCACATTTCCAGTTAGATGCGAATTGTATGTGATCTCCAGTCTGAACGCTAAACTCCCCAAAAGTGTCCCGCAGGCGCATTGGAGGACACGATGACGTCACACGGAGCGAACACGCTCAGTGTTTACGGAAGTGGCCTAAAGTTGCTTTCGTACCGGAGCCAAAACAGCTACAGTACAGCTTATTTGTTTTAAGGAGGAGAAGGAGAAGGATGAGGTTTTGTGGGGCAGTGGCAGCAAAGTCTGTAGAAATGAACGTGTTGGTGCAGAGTCACAGACAAGAGCGGTGGGATTGCTGCGTCCTTCGCCGCTTCACTGATACGGAGTTTATAAACTATTTTCGCATGATGAGAAGAACGTTTGTGTACATTTGTGAAAGCCTACTTGTACCACTCTCGCTGGAGGAAACACGCCCATGTCGGATGAATGTGACCTGGCCGTTCAGACTGAAGTCGCACGTCAAAAGATCGGATATGTATCGGATTTAGGACCACATATCCAAGTGGCCTGGGTCGCATTTGAAAAAATCGGATCTGTGTCGTTCAAACTGTCATTAGAAGATCAGATACAGGTCGCATAGAGGCAAAAAAATCGGATTTGGGTCACTTCAGGCTGCAGTGTGAACGTAGGTTTAGAGTGCCTGAGGGCTCACCGTGTAGTAGATGGAGCAGTCTCCACAGCGGCTGTTGTCTCTGTACTGTCCCCTGAAGGAGAGGCGTCCCTCGCCATCGAATTCCTGAGCGGGACCGTTCAGTTCTCCGTCCACGTACGTCCCGCAGAGGACACCCCCGTCCTCGTACGTGTACACGCCCTGTCCCTGCAGCGCGTCTTCCACGTAGTGTCCCTCCAGAGTGCTGCTCGCAACACAAAACACAACACAAGGTTTACACACACAGACAGGCTGATCATTACCTCAATTATCAAATCACTGCTCATGTGCTGTGTGTGCAGTCCAAGCAAATACAAGTTTATTTATTTATGTTTTTATTTTTAGTTTACTATAAATAAAGTTGACTTGTTTTCCTTCCCAAAACTGATCTGTAAATATCTGCGGGTGAAAGTTACATTTTCTCACATACGACAGGCATGAAAACGGGTCAGGGGTGAAAAAGGTGAGAAGGGTGCGCTAACCCTAACCCAAGGCCCCTGCTGTCAGCCAATCTGTCCCTTTGATGCAGAAATAATACGATAACATGACTCACCCCATAAGAACGCGGTCACTCCGTTCTAACAGTTTGACGTCTTAATTTGCGTATTCACGTGTATGTGCGTGTCGCGTATATCCACGGACTTTAATTATCCGGAGCTCCGGAGAAACAGACGTATCCCGAACGTGTCCCGAGTCCGTGCGAGAGTTCCTTCTTACATAGCATTAACGTAGCAAGTTTAGGATTTTCTCCAGTTTCATGAAATGCCTCGTATATTCAGGAGGCTCGCCCACAGCTGATCGGCGAACAGGCGCTAATCGTCATGATTGGCGGGAGCGCGATCAGTGGGTAATTATGCTGCAACATGACTGAAGGCTGGAGCGCAGTTCGGCCCTTCAAACTTGCGGGGATTTTGCTCAGTCTATTAATATTTTCCCGACCCCACCCCCCCATTTTTTTTCTCCTCGGATCTACACGATTCACCTAGGTCACCAATTTTTACTTCAAAACGGCGAATTACGCCGAAAGGTGAGGGATTTTCATGCCTGATAATATCAAAATACAAATAATCAAATCAATCAAATTCAAACGCCATGCTGAACTCTCTCCCTGCCCTGTGCCAATGACACTGCTGCTTAAATGACACTGACACTGCTGCTTAAATGACACTGACACTGCTGCTTAAATGACACTTATTGAGTTTTATTCCGCTCCACATTGTGTGTTTTACTTATTTGTATTATATACAAGTGTTACTGTACTTTTGCTACAGGTATATGTGATGTTTTAGTCATGGTGTTTATTGTCTTGTTTATCACATGTTTTATGTTCACTGTGGGCCTAGGGGGCGCTGCAATTTCAAATCCTGTGTGTGCAACCTGTACATATGGTTTTTGACAATAAACGGACTTTGAACTAAGCATTTATTAATGTGAGTAATCCTGTCTGACTGTTCACACCTGAGCAGGTTTTGTACTGATACTGCCATCAGACTGTATAACTCCACTATACAGTCCCTACGTGCATTTTTTTCTATATTTTTTCTATATTCTCTTATTTACTTACTTTATTATTATTACTTATCTTGCCTGCTGCACTTTCTTGTTCAAACTTTCTTTTGCACTAACCTGCCTGGAGCTAATGTGGCAAGTGAATTTCTCCTGTGTGAGATCAATAAAGTCTTATCTTAATGTGGCCTGACTCTCACCAGATTGAGTCCTAAACATTAAATCAATCGATCAGGAAAGGCACAGTACATACGGAGGTTGTAGCGCCACAACAGTGGAACAAGCTGAGAAAAGAGAAAAGCACAGTCCACAAACGCACAAAGCGCTTCTGCACATTTTTCACAAACAAAATAGTCTGTATTTTCACTAAAATAAGCTGATCGCCATGTTTGTTTTGGTTCGCTTTCTTAAAAGGTAAAGGTATATTCACATCACTGATGCAAGGCTACGACAGTGAACACAGAAGTGAGCCAAAGCCTGCACATTTACTCCAAAACTGCACATTTACAGTGGTCCCTCGTTTATCACGGGGGTTATGTTCCAGAAATAACCCATAATGAAGTAGGACAACTTTATATTTTACAATTATTCTACATGTTTTAAGGCTGTAAACGCCTTAAAACACCCGAATTAACGTTTTCTCACGTTTCTCTCTCGTTTAAACACTCAAACTTTTGTAGATTTTCAACAAAATGTATTAATAGTGAAGTGTGGGGGCCCCGCAGGACGCACGAGGGGAGCGGAGACATGAGTCACTGGATCTGCAGAAGCACCGCGCTCATCCAACGGCACTGCCACGTCCCGGGACGCGACGCACACCAACCCCCGGAGAAGTGCGCGTGGTCAAATCTGTGACAGAACAGCACGACCAGCGCGAGGCCGGGGCTGCGAGCGGCGCCCAGACCATGCCTCCCCCTCAGGACCGCGTTCTCGCAGCCCGAGCCACAAACCGAACACGCACAAAAGAACACAAGAAACCAGCAAAGAGCCGCATGGAGTGATCTAATCCTGGTTTAGACCTGGTCTAGTCCCGGTTTAGTTTGGCAAAGGTCTACAGTCTCTTAGCCAATCAGGACGCAGACCACAATGTTACACTATACTTTTTTTTTTTTTAAATCCGCGAAACCGGCTGGTTAGCTCAACTGGTAAGTCATGGACTTTCCCCCTGGAGGTTGTAGGTTCAAACCCCCCCCGGGCAATGAGCTAACCAGTGTGGGTCCTTGGGCAAGACCCTTCACGGTACTGCCCCCCGGGCGCCGAAAAAGATGGCTGCTCACTGCTCCTGAAAAAGGATGGGTCAAATGCAGAAGTCAAATTTCTCCCGTGTGTCACTGTGTGTCATTGTGTGTGAGACCAATAAAGGCTAAAAGCCTAATCTTAAAAAAACAGCGAGGTCGCGAACAGTGAATCGCGATAGAGCGAGGGACCACTGTACTCCAAAACTGCACATTTACTCCAAAACTGCACAGTTTTTCCCCATCTACAAAGAGAAAGTTTTTATATTTATTCCTTAAAAACACTGCCCTCTAGTGGCCTGAATCAAGAATATGAAATTAAACACTTGATAAAAGGAGAAGTTCAATTTGTCAACTGGACAAAGTTTGTTTGGTTGAAAACGTTTCGCCGCTCATCCGAGAGGCTTCGTCAGCTCTGTTAATTAAACACTTGTTATTATGTTTTATTTATTTCAGGTGTAATTTACTTGATGAAAACAATAACGTCTTATGTTATATGATGTACAGTGTATATTGTGTTATATTTGGTCTTGTGTGGACGTCTCACTTTTGGATTTGGATCAGTGGGCAGGTTTATGTGGGAGTGGCACAAGGAACCAAATTGACCTGATCGAAAGACGTTGTCTTTCATTTAAAACAGTCTGAGAGTCAGTGTGAAACACAAACCTCAGTGCTGCTCTGTGATTGATCACCGCAGCTGCCAGGCCCTGGTGCAGCAGCGGGAGCACGCACTCCAAGTGAACAAAGATTCTAGTTTTCTGATTTTTACTGGCCACGAGAATAAGGGTGAACTCTGAACCAGGGGAAAGCCAAGATATTACAGACGGTTACAGTGCGGTTCTAAAGCAGAGACTAGTTTAGACTTAGACAAACTTTATTGATCCACAAGGGAAATTGTTTAGTGCAAACAAACAAGATTAATTTACTGTATTTTTCGGATTATAAATCACAGTTTTTTTCAGAGTTTGGCTGGGGGTGTGACTTATACTCTGGAGCGACTTATGTGTGAAATTATTAACACATTATTATATCATTTCACATGTTATTTTCACACTAAACCGCAAGAGGGCGCTCTAGGCCTGTGTTGATCATTTCAACATTGGCGGTAACTTATAAAAACAACTGAGAAGGGCTGAACAAAAATGGCACCGAAAAGAAAATCATATTCTGCAGATTACAAGCTGCAAGTTGTGAAATATGCAGCCGAAAACGGTAATCGAGCAGCAGAAAGAAAGTTTGGAGTTGGCGAGAAACATGTAAGGGACTGGTGAAAAGCGGAGGTCACTCTTACTGAAATGAAGAAAACAAAAAAAGCTTTGTTGTTTATGCGTCATGTAACGTACACTTATTCAGCCTGTTGTTCTCTATTCTATTTTTATTTTAAATTGCCTTTTAAGATGACATGTCTGTTCTTGGTGTTGGATTTTATCAAATAAATTTCCCCTAAAATGTGACTGAGGGCCCGTTTACACGAGAACGCTTACGGGTAAAAATGACAAAATATTTTATCGGAAGTGCCTTTCGTTTACACGGTGACGGCGTTTTGGGGGCCTAAAAACGCAAAAATCTAAAACCACCTCCAGAGTGGAAAAGTTAAATACGCTCCGCTGTAGCGTCTCCGTGTAAACTGCCCAAGACGCAAAACTGATCAGATCTGCTCACGTCGCATACGCGTTTACGTCACATAGATGCGGCAATACAAGAGTCATTTCAACAATTGTATAAATCGCACCCACACACGTCTACGGTCTTTTCTCTTCTTCCCGTACAAGTCTTTCTCACACTCTCACAGCCACAGACGCCAAGACAAGCCACTTCCGCATGAGGCACTTCAAATGTAAAACCCCATGTCATTTTATATTTTCTAATTCACTGTAATCCTCCTGTAATGTCACTATTTTCAGTACAATATTCAAAAACATGTCAACAAAAATACAAGTCACTGAAATGTTTGGAGCGGAACTTAACAACTCATTTAAAACGCAACTAGAACATTTTATTTTGAAGTTTTCCCTTTCTCTTTTCCGCTACAGTCGTGGTTAGAAATGTAACTTGACGCTGTTGTGATGGTTTTTTTGTTTTTTTTCAGTCCAGCGCCTCCCTTCGCTGGCTTTTGTGTCCACTTTTGCGTCTTCGTATAAACGCGGATAAAAAATTAAAGACGAGACGCCACTTTTGCGTCTTCTGTTTTGATCGTCGCCGTATAAACGTAGCCTTATACTGCAGTGCGACTTATATGTGTTTTTTCCTTCTTTATTATGCATTTTTTGGCTGGTGCGACTTATAATGCGGAAAATACGGTAACCCTAGAGTTCTATCGCCGCGTGATTTTCACCCAAAAGTATTTACATGATTTTCAATATGTTGCATTTTTCTGAGTGTCATGGGTCCCTGGGGAGCTTCACCATTGTTTTTGACGTCTTTGAAGGTGTTTCCCGACCCCAAAGCCCACTTTTTCCTACAGGGTTTCATCTGATTTTCCCCCGGCGATAGTGAAAGAGGAATGTAAGAATGTGATGAATTTAATGTAAGAGGATGTAAGGAATAGGTGAGTAAGAGTGACCACTCTTGGAATGTGTATGCTATACTTTAAAAAAATATATGATTATTTATTTATTTCATAAAGTATAAAAAGACATCAACAGTGTGGTAACAAAATAATTTAATGAAAGCAGCAGAAAGAAGAGTAATCTTCTGTTCTCTGCCCCTCTTCCCTTTTCCAGACAGTAACACCGCGAGTGACGATAAAACATTTCATCAATACATTCCATTTCAATCACAATTATTAATCAATTGTAAACAGAATGCTTCATTTTTATGCGCAACAACTTAGTTCTTTTTCATACACTGGATATTATGTATTTTTAAATGTCGTTATTGTACTTGATCCTTTGATTTGTGCGTCAAGACTTTTCCGTAAATGAACTCCTTTCACAGCGACGCTTCGATCAATAACCTCGGTGAATCTGGGTTTTTTAAACATGTCGGTTCCTTTTAAATTGTAGTTCTTGTTCTCGTCTCAAACAGTCTCTGAATATTTACAGGAAACACTCTGCACTTTGCTTTATACATTACATTCACCCTTATTTAGTGCAGTGGTTATGAAGAAATATCACAAAGTGCTGATTTCAAAGGGAATTCTTATGGTGAAAACAATATTTTAGTCAAATGGTCATTTTTACCCACTGAAAAAATACGATTTTTTATTCCTCTCTCCTGCAACTGTTCATGTGTCGAGGAGTCTGTGCTTCACCAGGGAAGTCGCACATGTCCCAGGAATGGGTGGACCAAACACCAAGTTTACACTATCATTATTATTATTATTATTTTTTAGGAATTTTTTGTTCTCAAATTCCTAATTTTTCAGTAATTTTGAAGCATGTTTTTAGGGTCTTCCTATGTTATTTTTTTTCCATTTTCTTACACATACTACAGTTGAAAATAAAAGAAAACCACTCTAATTTATCATGTGTTGTCATATTCTGATCTATTTTTCATGACAAGTACTTTTTGTTGGGTATATTATATCGGGTAAAAATGACCCGGCAAAAGTGATGGTGTCACTTTTTATAGCGAAAGTGTTCTAGGGTTAAAAAGGTAGTTGTTTAGGTACTGTTAGAGCTGCCACTCTCTCAGGCGCTCAGGTGTGTTTTTAGATTTATTTACTTGATCTATAAGATTTTCTTGGATAACACCAGAAAATCTTACAGATCAAGTATGTGAGCAATGAGCCTTTGTCACGTACCTTCCATCGAAGAAGTAGAACTTGCCCTTGCCGTTCTTCTCTCCGTGGGTGAAGTGTCCTTCGAAGCGGTCGCTGGAGGAGTAGGTGACCGTGCAGAAGCCGTGGGGCAGACCATCCTCGTCTACGGGACCTGCACACATCGTACACCGCACCATATGGTCAATAAACTACCTTTACTTTGTTACAGCGTGGGTGACAGATACAGAGGATGGACTAAACTAAACCAGGACTAAACTAAGATTAAACCAGGACTAAACTAAGATTAAACCAGGACTAAACTAAGATTAAACCAGGGCTATATCAGGTCTAAACCAGGACTAAATGAAGATTAAACCAGGACTACATCAGGTCTAAACCAGGACTAAACTAAGACTAAACCAGGACTAAACTAAGATTAAACCAGGACTAAACTAAGACTAAACCAGGGCTATATCAGGTCTAAACCAGGACTAAATGAAGATTAAACCAGGACTACATCAGGTCTAAACCAGGACTAAGCTAAGACTAAACCAGGACTAAACTAAGACTAAACCAGGACTAAACTTAAGATTAAACCAGGACTAAACTATGATTAAACCAGGACTAAACTAAGACTAAACCAGGGCTATATCAGGTCTAAACCAGGACTAAATGAAGATTAAACCAGGACTACATCAGGTCTAAACCAGGACTAAACTAAGACTAAACCAGGACTAAACTAAGACTAAACCAGGACTAAACTAAGATTAAACCAGAACTAAACCAGGACTAAACTAAGATTAAACCAGGCCTACATCAGGCCTAAACCAGGACTAAACTAAGACTAAACCAGGACTAAACTAAGATTAAACCAGAACTAAACCAGGACTAAACTAAGACTAAACCAGGACTAAACTAAGATTAAACCAGAACTAAACTAAGATTAAACCAGGACTAAACTAAGATTAAACCAAGACTAAACTAAGACTAAACCAGGACTAATATTAATTGACGAAATGTTTCCTTAAATTCCTCTCGTTGGGTCGTTCCGTTGTTTCCAGTCGGACTGAAAACAGCGGGACACCTGGAGAAGCGGTGCTCTTTGCAGATTTGTCCCCGGCCCCGTGCGCCTCTCGAGCGGATTCGCCTCAAATCCAGACCGCGGCTCCAGGCCCCAGGCTCCGCCGGGGCCCCGCATTTCACAAACCGGTTACGCGCAGCTCAGAGCGCTCCCCGGGGGAAAGCTCCGGGTTTACTCACGTCAGCGGTGATCACGGATAATCGGTACCGAAGTCAGAGTACCTTCCACGGTCTCCTCCAGCGGCTCCTCGTCGCTGTCCATGCGGCTGCTGCTGCCGGTGCGCGGACGGGCTCCTGGCACGGACGGAGCGTCATGAGGAGGGCGGGGGTCAGGCGTGCCGACGTCCCAGTTTACCCGGGACAATCTCGGTTTACCCGGGACAGTCCCAGTTTACCCGTGCAGTCCCGGTTTACCCGGGACAGTCCCAGTTTACCCGGGACAGTCCCGGTTTACCCGTGCAGTCCCGGTTTACCCGGGACAGTCCCGGTTTGGAGCCCTGTGTCCCCTGTCCCAGCAGATTTATCCAAAACCACTGATTTGTCCCAGTTTTACGCAAGAAATGTCCCCAAATGTCCCTATATTTGACCAATCTGATCTAAACCAGGACTAAACTAAAACTAAACCAGGACTAAACTACGATTAAACCAGGACTAAACTAAGATTAAACCAGGACTAAACTAAAACTAAACCAGGACTAAACCAGGCCTACATCAGGTCTAAACCAGGACTAATCTAAGATTAAACCAGGACTACATCAGGTCTAAACCAGGTCTAAACCAGATCTAAACCAGGACTAAACTAATTAAACCATGACGAAACTAAGATTTAACCAGGACTAAACCAGAACTAACCTAAGAGTAAACCAGGACTACATCAGGTCTAAACCAGGACTAAACTAAGATT
Organism: Paratrypauchen microcephalus; assembly: GCA_036785185.1. NCBI lineage: Eukaryota > Metazoa > Chordata > Actinopteri > Gobiiformes > Gobiidae > Paratrypauchen > Paratrypauchen microcephalus. The sequence continues at coordinate 1,606,073 of JAVJIX010000119.1, read as the reverse complement.
AAACCAGGACTACATCAGGTCTAAACCAGGACTAAACTAAGACTAAACCAGGACTACATCAGGTCTAAACCAGGACTAAACTAAGATTTAACCAGGACTAAAACAGAACTAACCTAAGACTAAACCAGGACTGCATCAGGTCTAAACCAGGACTAAACCGGGACTAAACTAAAATTTAACCAGGACTACATCAGGTCTAAACCAGGTCTAAACCAGATCTAAACCAGGTCTAAACCAGGACTAAACTAAGATTTAACCAGGACTACATCAGGTCTAAACCAGGACTAAACTAAGACTAAACCAGGACTACATATCAGGTCTAAACCAGGACTAAACTAAGATTAAACCAGGACTAAACCAAAACTAACCTAAGATTAAACCAGGACTACATCAGGTCTAAACCAGGACTAAACTGAGATTAAACCAGGACTACATCAGGTCTAAACCTAAATTGTCATTTGTTTTGCCAAAATACAGAAATCCGTGTTTGCGAATGCCATAAAACCATAAAACAAAAATCCAGCAACAGAATGTCCTCGGATCATGACTGACGTGAGAATCCACAATGTTTCGCTCTTTACACAATTTTATTTATATCAACCATCCCAACCCAGGTGTGTCCTGGTTTAGAATTGTGAAAATCTAATCGCCACTTGTAATTCTCTCCGTGTCCACCAGGTGCCTCTGTCTCCCTCCCTCACAGTCACAGGTTCCATGGTGTAATGGTTAGCACTCTGGACTCTGAATCCAGCGATCCGAGTTCAAATCTCGGTGGGACCTTCACTTTTTTTTGGTCCTAAAAAAAAAAAAAAATCGCACAATTTGGCTTTTTAAAAATGTATTTATTTATTTATTTTTTACTTAAATATAAGTAACTTAACTGTGTTTTAAATGAGTAGTTCAACTTGTCAATGAGCATAATATAATAGTCTGCTGTGTTTTTTTAGCCTGGCAAAAAGAAGGATGTTTCTTAAAGGAGAATTAATGTTTTTTTTTTACAATCTGAGCCTTATTTCTGTAATAAAACAAGTTGTTTTACTCACCCATAGCACTTTGGTGTCATTTGGAGCACTTCCAGAGATGTTTTAGATTAGCGATTAGCGATTAGCGATTAGCGATTAGCGTTCTCGTGGCATAGAGCATGTAATATGCCCCGAGCGGTCTCCAAATAACACAAACTTTAGCACTTTTCAAATCATAGAAGCTCGATGTCTTAGTCTACGATTTCGTTTGGTCAAAAGTGGCCTGTAATCCGAGATTTAGCCATAGTTTCGAGTAGATGAGGACGCCAGTGCGCATGTGCGGAGTCACAGTTTATTTTGCTCTCAGCTCCCGGGACCCAAACATGAAACGCAAAGCTGTAAATTATGGATAAATCTCGGATTACAGGCCACTTTTGACTCAAACAAAGACGTAGACTAAGACATTGAGCTTCTATGATTTGAAAAGTGCTAAAGTTTGTGTTATGTGGAGACCGCTCGGGGCATATTACATGCTCTATGCCCCGAGAACACTAATCGCTAATCTAAAACTTCTCTGGAAGTGCTCCATACGACACCAAAGTGCTGTGGGTGAGTAAAACAACTTGTTTTATTACCGAAATAAGGCTCAGATTGTAAAAAATGTTAATTCTCCTTTAAAGGGATAGTGTGTTTTTTTATTTTAATCTGTATGGGTTCCCCTCTAACTGTGTCGCGCATTAACACTGACTTACCGCTCACCGTGTCGTCTGAGCCCGGTTCTGCTACGGTTCTGGAGCTCAGGGACGTAGTTCCGGTAAGTTAGCGGGGACATTTAATAAAGCTTGTTTTTCTTCTCAAAACAACATTTGTCCAAAAAGTGATATTTGCGTCACAAACAGTTGTCAGCTAAAAATTCAACAGCGTATTTCGCATTTGCATATTTTCTTATGATTCTTATCACTGCGCCCACGTTAGCTCTATTAGCCTGTTCACTTGTAAACATCCGCTTACGGTGGATGTCGCCGTACCGCATCCGCCATAAACATCTGCTTAAAGTGAACATTCTAATACAGCTAATCTGCGCGCAGTGATACGATTTGACAGAAAATAACACCAATGCGAATTAGGCTGCTGAATTTTTAGCGGAAAACTGTTTGTGACGCAAATATATCACTTTTTGGACTTTTTGAGAAGAAAAACAAGCTTTATTAACTGTTCCCGAGCTCCAGAACTGGAGCAGAACCGGGCTGGGATGACGCGTGAGCGGTAAACCAGTGTTAATGCACGACACTATTAGAGTCACCCATACAGATTAACATTAAAAAACCACACTATCCCTTTAATAAGTTGAGATAAAAATCTTGACACCAAAATGCATTTGTTTGTCACGTTGATTAAATTCCACTTCAGTCTCATTAACGTATCATTATCTAATCATAAACACAGTCAAAGCAAGTTGTCCATGTGATAACGATCTAAAATTATCTAAAATTAGAGCGACCAGACGTCCCAGTTTAGCCGGGACAGTCCCAGTTTTGAGCCCCGTGTCCCCTGTCTCCAGATTTATCCAAAACCAGTGATTTGTCCCAGTTTTATACAAGAAATGTCCCAAAATTTCCCTTCTGATGTCAGTGTATGTTGCGATGAGAATGTACAGTGTAAAGAAATCATGGAAATAAAAGGCAAGATGAAAAAAAACATGCATGGATAACTTGTAGAACCTCTTCAGGCGTGTTTTAGTGAGGAAATACTCAAGAGACTCCATTTTGCCTAGTTCGCGCTCTCTTTTCTCACACTTGAGGCTCATTGCCGGTCTAAACCTTAGACTTAGACTTAGACAGTCCCGGTCAGTGTTGTATAAAGTAGTGGAAAATCAAACTCAAGTAAAAGTATAGGTTCCCCTCCCAAAAATGACTTTGGTAAAAGTGGAAGTCACTGACTGAAATGTTACTTGAGTAAAAGTCTTAAAGTATCTGGAACTTCTTGTACTTAAGTATGACAAGTAATGTAAAAATAAATGTACTCAAGTAATGTCATTAAAAGTACAAGTAAAAGTATCAAGCAAAGGCAGTCTGAATTTAATATTTTTTAATGTTCGCCCCCTTATGAAAATAAGGCATAGATAACACCATTGAAGGAGTGTTTTTGGAGGAAGAGGGTTTTTTGCAATTGGGCCCTTAAAGGAAAATTAACGTTTTTTTTTACAATCTGAGCCTTCTTTCGGCAATAAAACAAGTAGTTTTACTCACCCATAGCAGTTTGGTGTCAATTGGAGCAGTATCGCAGAACTTATGTTGTAGCCGTTCTGTTCTACTAATGATCCCGTATCCGTTAGCGTGAGTGCTCGGGGCATTACTTTGTGGTGTCCAAATAACACAAACTTTAGCACTTTTCAAATCACAGAAGATCGCTGTGTCAGGGTAGACTTTTAGTAGATTCCAAAACGGCCTGAAACCCGATATGCAGCTATAGTTTCATTTGATGCGTGAACTCAGCTGTTTTGTAAACACTGCTAGTCCGAAAGAAGCTAACACCGCTCTGAACTTTACTTTTCTGTTGCGATATCGGGTTTCAGGCCGTTTTGGAATCTACTAAAAGTCTACCCTGACACAGCGATCTTCTGTGATTTGAAAAGTGCTAAAGTTTGTGTTATTTGGACACCACAAAGTAATGCCCCGAACGGATACGGGATCATTAGTAGAACAGAACGGCTACAACATAAGTTCTACGATACTGCTCCAACTGACGCCAAACTGCTATGGGTGAGTAAAACTACTTGTTTTATTGCCGAAAGAAGGCTCAGATTGTAAAAAAACGTTAATTTGCCTTTAATTCTACTGTAAAACACCATGTTGGGCTCACTCATGGTAGTTTTGTGTCATATGGAGCACTGTCGAAGATATTGGGTTTGGTGATCTCCATGAAACGCCGTCCTATGAGCAAGTAAATGCAGGCACAAAATACGTTATACGAATCCTTCATATCAGCGTAAGAGAACATTGTGTTTAAGTACGGCCAGGGATGCTCATCGTCAGGTCCCCCTTCATTTGTAGCCGACGTGGATGCTGTCTCCTCTTCCATCAGGGATGTTGATTGATTAAACTAGCTGCATGAAACCAACAGGTGTAGGCTGATTGTCATGCGCAAGTAGCGCAGGTAGTCCAGGCACGTCCTGACTTCCTTCAGTCAGTAGAGGTTTTTTTTGTAACGAGTAACTAAACAGCACATTGAAAATGTATTGGAGTAACAGTATGCAATTAAATTCGAAAATGTAGTGAAGTAAAAGTAAAAGTTATAATTTTTTTAAAAACTCAAGTAAAGTACAAAGTCTCCCAAAATGTACTTAAGTACAGTAGTGAAGTATTATTACTTTGTTACTATACAACACTGGTCCCAGTTTACCCGGGACAGTCCCAGTTTACCCGGGACAGTCCCAGTTTGGAGCCCCGTGTCCCCTGTCCCAGCAAATTTATCCAAAACCACTGATTTTTTTCCCAGTTTTACGCAAGAAATGTCTCTATTTTTGACCAATCTGATCTAAACCAGGACTAAACTAAGATTAAACCAGGGCTACCTCAAGTCTAAACCAGGTCTAAACCAGGACTAAACTAAGACTAAACCAGGCCTACATCAGCTCTAAACCAGGACTAAACTAAGACTAAACCAGGCCTACATCAGGTCTAAACCAGGACTAAACTAAGACTAAACCAGGCCTACATCAGGTCTAAACCAGGACTAAACTAAGACTAAACCAGGACTAAAACAGGACTATCACAATGTTTGACTAATCTGATCTTAGACTTCGACAAACTTTATTGATCCACAAGGGAAACCAGGGGCGCAGGAGCCAGTTCTGCAGGTATAAAGTTGGTTAAACATTGACTGTGAGGCGCACCTACCCTCCCAGCTCAGTGTGTGAAAGCTCGACGTGACTAGACAGGTCCAGGGCACGGCTGCTTCGGTCTGAATCACGTTTCCGCCATGGACGCTCCGGTGCTGGTCTCTGCCGTCGCTCTGCTGACCGCTCTGCAAATGGGTCAGTTCAGTCTTTTACTCATTAAGAAAATCTCCAAAATCTGCGTCTTTTTCTGTGGAAAAGCCGTTAACCGAGTAGTTTGGACCTCTTCAAACATGTTCTGAAATGTTTAAGATTCTTGGATTGTTACTTCATTATGTGCCTGGTTATGAGTGGAAGTTTTAATTATTATTGTCAGAAATTCTGGAAGTAAATTTACCATTCACTTTTCCCGTAGACTTGCTGTGGAAAAATTCAAATACCGCACTTTTTGTACTATAGAGCGCACCTGAGTATAAGCCGCACCAACCAAATTTTAAAAAAAAATTAAGATTTGTACATATATAAGCCGCAGGTGTCCATATTGTAACTTGAGATATTTACACACAAAGATGGTACACAAAAGTGTTTTATTTTTATTTTTCTTAAAGCCCCAGTGTGTAGGATTCGTGGCGCATAGGTGGATGGTGCTATTGCACTTTCTGTTTTAGCTACGGCAGACCTCGAGGGTCACCCGGGCGCGCGCATGAGCCGCGCGCCGCCACTGTATAAATAAAACGCGGCCCCGTTTTGTTTTTATTTTTTCTCATGAAAACACACATTCCCGATCATGTACCATGACACTCTACACATCAAATGAAACCTTACAGTCTCCTCTTTTTGACTATGCAATTCATTTCCCTGCAAAACAATCACTCCCCGAGCACATGGGGCTTTTATACGGAAAAGCACAAAACGAGGTTATCTTACCTTAGAATGCTTTGCACAGGTCAAACTCTGTATTTCACCATAAACTTGCTCTCAATTTGTCCGTAAGGATCCAGCGAATAAAATCCAGTAAAACAATTTAGTCCAAAACACGTGTTAGATCCATTACGACGTCTGATCCGGCAGCATGCTTGTGTTGTTTACCCAAAACCACGAGCCTTGCCGAAGGCGAAGGCGGAGCCCAAATGTCCTTCTGCGGCTCTCGTATTCAAAATGGCTGCCTCTGCATGGGGAAGATCCCCCTTTTATGTGACTATATCTAAGTCCAAAAGAATACTTTGATTTCATGATGGAAGTGAAAAGGCTTGGAAAACACTGTATTTTTGAATGGGTATCTTCAATTTCAGTAATTAACGGGTAAAAATCTTACACACTGTCCTTTAACGTAAATACCGGTATGTGCTTTTTTCGAACAGCGTCTACGGCAGAAACACGGCAGTAAAACAACTGTAAAATGGCCAGCCTGTAGCCTCTTGAAGCCTTAAAATAAAGTTTCTTTTTCAATGCATATTAATGAACACACAATTTGTATAAGATCACACAAACCGACGTAAATATGCCAGATTTAGCACAGTGCTAATTTCCAGACATAAAGATACAGCAGACAACAGAAAATATGTTGCCGTTGCAGACATTAGACAGTTTAGTGCATGTGTTATGATCACAAACATAAAAACAATTTAGTATCTATAGTAGCATAATTCAGTAAATTACAGTAAAAATACAGTTGATGGGCTTAGGCTAAAGTGCGGATTAAAAGGTGCTTCTCAGTGTGTGTAATAAGGCGCCTGTTCTATTTACAATGTGGATTCAAGTGTGTGTTCAAGTTTAACTTTAAGGGTAAAGCCCTGAACTCAATCTCACGGAACTGTTGATGCCAGTACGAGATTTAAAGTGGCTAAAACAAGGCTTCAGCTCCCGGTGGGGCCGCCCTGGCATTGATGCGCGGCTGTGGTTTTGCCAGGATTCGTGCATCAACACTGATGCGTGCAGTGGAGCTCGGGTTACATTCGCTGTCTTGATAAAGAATTAATCCATACATAAGCCGCACCTGACTATAAGCCACAGGGTCCGAAGTGTGAGAAAAAAGTACCGGCTTATAGTCTGAAAACTACGGTATTAAAGGAAAAGTAACGTTTTTTACAATCTGAGCCTTATTTCAGTAATAAAACAAGTTGTTTTACTCACCCATAGCACTTTGGTGTCATATGGAGCACTTCCAGAGATGTTTTAGATTTGCGATCTCCATAATGTGAGTTCTCGGGGCACATGTTTGCGGTCTCCAAATAACACAAACTTTAGCACTTTTCAAATCATAGAAGCCCGATATCTTAATCTACGATTTCCTTTGGTCAAAAGTGGCCTGTAATCCGAGATTTATCCATAGTTTCGAGTAGATGAGGAGGCCAGTGCGCATGTGCGGACTGTGCTCTCAGCTCCCGGGACACAAACATGAAACGCAAAGCTGTAAACTATGGCTAAATCAATACCAGGACTAGAAGTGGACTAAACCAGGACTAAACCAGGACTAGAAGTGGACTAAACCAGGACTAGAAGTGGACTAAACCAGGACTAGAAGTGGACTAAACCAGAACTAAACCAGGACTAGAAGTGGACTAAGCCAGAACTAAACCAGGACTAGAAGTGGACTAAACCAGGACTAGAAGTGGACTAAACCAGGACTAAACCAGGACTAGAAGTGGAGTAAACCAGAACTAAACCAGGACTAGAAGTGGACTAAACCAGAACTAAACCAGGACTAGAAGTGGACTAAACCAGGACTAAACCAGGACTAGAAGTGGACTAAACCAGGACTAGAAGTGGACTAAACCAGGACTAGAAGTGGAGTAAACCAGAACTAAACCAGGACTAGAAGTGGACTAAGCCAGAACTAAACCAGGACTAGAAGTGGACTAAACCAGGACTAGAAGTGGACTAAATCAGGACTAGAAGTGGACTAAACCAGGACTAAACCAGAACTAGAAGTGGACTAAACCAGGACTAGAAGTGGACTAAACCAGAACTAAACCTGGACTAGAAGTGGACTAAACCAGGACTAAACCAGGACTAGAAGTGGAGTAAACCAGAACTAAACCAGGACTAGAAGTGGACTAAACCAGAACTAAACCAGGACTAGAAGTGGACTAAACCAGGACTAGAAGTGGACTAAACAAGGACTAAACCAGGACTAGAAGTGGAGTAAACCAGAACTAAACCAGGACTAGAAGTGGACTAAACCAGAACTAAACCAGGATTAGAAGTGGACTAAACCAGAACTAAACCTGGACTAGAAGTGGACTAAACCAGGACTAAACCAGGACTAGAAGTGGAGTAAACCAGAACTAAACCAGGACTAGAAGTGGACTAAATCAGGACTAAACCAGGACTAGAAGTGGACTAAACCAGGACTAAACCAGGACTAGAAGTGGACTAAACCAGAACTAAACCTGGACTAGAAGTGGACTAAACAAGGACTAAACCAGGACTAGAAGTGGACTAAACCAGGACTAAACCAGGACTAGAAGTGGACTAAACCAGAACTAAACCTGGACTAGAAGTGGACTAAACAAGGACTAGAAGTGGACTAAATCAGGACTAAACCAAGACTAGAAGTGGACTAAACCAGGACTAAACCAGGACTAAACCAGGGCTAAACCAGGACAAGCAGCGGACTTTAACCAATTTAAATGAAGTGTTTACTTTCAGAAAATTCAGTTTACTTCAGTTACCGTTTAAAAAAATGTGATCTTCTACTGAATGTGCGACTAAAAAAAAAAAAACAGTCACGATTTTAAGTCTTTTTGTTGTAAATATTGAAGATGAAACCTGTTTTTTTCAGCGTACTTTACCAGAAGAGTGGGACATTCACGCTTGGCTCACCAGATCCAGCCCCCGGCCACTACAGGACATCCGGAGTTTGAGAGGGTTTTCCGAGCACAGTAAGAGACATTCATAAGGACTGACAAATACACACAGCAGTGACGGTGGAAACATCTGGAACGTCAACATCACGAGGTGGAACAGAGAATTTTGAGCTTTGGAGATGTAAAAATAAAATGATTTGAATGTGAATGAAACCAAACACAACTCCAGGTCTGTTTCTGATAAAGTAACAACATTCTAACATGGTTTAACGCAACGTTTAACGACGTGGAAGAGGATGCAGATCTTAGTTTCGTGCGTTGTTCATATTCCAGGACGTGTTTGTGACGGAGGTGGTGAAGCAGATCGCTCGTGTCGACTCCTGCGGCTACGACTTTAGCCCGACGACATTTACAGAATATGGTTGTTTGATCGGTGTCAGATTTTTTAAAGACGAAGTTCTTCCACACAACTGACATGGCTCCTCTTTTCTTTTTCTAAACCAGGACTATACTAGGACTAAACCAGGACTATACCAGGACTATACCAGGACTATACCAGGACTATACTAGGACTATACTAGGACTATACCAGGACTATACTAGGACTATACTAGGACTAAACTAGGACTATACCGGGACTAAACCAGGACTAAACTAGGACTATACCAGGACTATACCAGGACTATACCAGGACTATACCAGGACTATACCAGGACTATACCAGGACTATACTAGGACTATACCAGGGCTATACTAGGACTATACTAGGACTAAACCAGAACTATACTAGGACTAAACCAGAACTATACTAGGGCTAAACTAGGACTATACTAGGACTATACCAGGACTAAATCAGAACTATACTAGGACTATACCAGGACTATACTAGGACTATACTAGGACTATACTAGGACTAAACCAGAACTATACCAGGACTAAACTAGGACTATACCGGGACTATACCAGGACTATACTAGGACTATACCAGGACTAAATCAGAACTATACTAGGACTAAACTAGGACTATACCGGGACTAAATCAGAACTATACTAGGACTAAACTAGGACTATACCGGGACTAAATCAGAACTATACTAGGACTAAACTAGGACTATACCGGGACTATACCAGGACTATACCAGGACTAAACCAGAACTATACCAGGACTAAACTAGGACTATACCGGGACTATACCAGGACTAAACTAGGACTATACCGGGACTAAACCAGAACTATACTAGGACTATACCAGGACTATACTAGGACTATACCAGGACTAAATCAGGACTAAACTGGGATTAAACCAGGACTAAACTGGGACTAAACCGGGTCTAAAATGGGATTAAACCAGGATTAAAACAAGATTAAACCAAGACTAAACCAGGACTATACTAAGACTATACTGGGACTAAATTGGGATTAAACCAGGAATAAACTGGGACTAAACTAGGACTATGCTGGGACTAAATTGGGACTAAACTGAGATTAAACCAGGATTCAAACCAAGACTAAATTAGGACTATACCGGGACTAAACTGGGATTAAACCAGGACTAAATTGGGATTAAACCAGAACTAAACCGGGTCTAAACTGGGATTAAACCAGGATTAAAACCAAGACAAAACCGAGACTAAACCAGGACTATACTAGGACTAAACCAGGATTATATCATAACTAAACTGGGATTAAACCAGGACTAAACCGGGACTAAACCAGGACTAAACCAGGACTATATCATGACTAAACGGATTAAACCAGGACTAAACCGGGTCTAAACTGGGATTAAACCAAGACGAAACCAGGATTAAACCAGGACTAAACCAAGAGTAAACCAGGACTCTACCAGGACAAAATCAGGACTAAATTAGAACTAAACCAGGACGGTGTTTCTCACGCCACTTCAAAACAGTCCCCCTCTCAAACAATGTCCCCCCTGTGTGTGTGTTTGTGCAGTCAGAACTGTGTGGAGATGTACCCGCTCTTCCTCGTGTCCTTGTGGAGTTGTGGAGTGTTCTTCAGCGAGCCCGTCGCCGCTGTAGGAGGCCTGGTCTTCATCGTGGGGCGCCACCTCTACTTCAACGGCTACGCCAGGGCCACGCCCAAACGGTCAGAACATCAGCCCGCCAGGAGACACTGTGTTAACACCAGGGCTGGACTGGGACAAAAAACAGCCCTGGCATTTTTGTCTTAGACCGGCCTCTCATCATTAGCGTCGCACAACGGACTCATTTATGTTTGTGTTCCCCGAAGCAAAGTATTTTACTATTGTTAAGTCTTGGCCGAGGGGAAACCAGGGTGCAACATTTAAAGGAAAAATCCCCAAAACCACCAGCAAACTCACAGTAACTACACATTCAACTGTTTATTTAAAATGCGTCTTGCAAATTTCACTGAAAAGTGAGCGATTTTCACACCTGTCCATCACCTAAAAGTCCCGGTATTATCCTCACATTACGACTGCTGACCTGATGTGCCTGCGCCACACTTCCCTGGTCACTCTGTACCTCGGGTTCAGGGTAAGTCCAGGTTTAGCCCAGGTTTGGTCCAGGTTTAGTCCAGGTTTAGTCCAGGGTTAGTCCAAGTTTAGTACAGGTTTAGTCCAAGTTTAGTCCACATTTAGTTCAGATTTAGTCCAGGTTTAGTCCACGTTTAGTCCACGTTTAGACCAGGTTTAGTCCAGGGTTAGTACAGGTTTAGTCCAGGTTTAGACCAGGTTTAGTTCAGGTTTAGGCCAGGTTTAGTCCAGATTTAGTCCAAGTTTAGTCCAGGGTTAGTACAGGTTTAGTCCAGGTTTAGACCAGGTTTAGTTCAGGTTTAGACCAGCTTTAGTCCAGGGTTAGACCAGGTTTAGTCCAGGTTTTGTCCAGGTTTAGACCAGGTTTATACCAGGTTTAGTCCAGGTTTAGTCCAGGGTTAGACCAGGTTTAAACCAGGTTTAGTTCAGGTTTATACCAGATTTAGTCCAGGTTTAGTTCAGGTTTAGTCCAGGTTTAGTTCAGGTTTAGACCAGGTTTAGACCAGGTTTAGTTCAGGTTTAGACCAGGTTTAGTCCAGGTTTAGACCAGGTTTAGTTCAGGTTTAGACCAGGTTTAGTCCAGGGTTAGACCAGGTTTAGTTCAGGTTTAGACCAGGTTTAGTCCAGGGTTAGACCAGGGTTAGTCCAGGTTTAGACCAGGTTTAGACCAGGTTTAGTCCAGGGTTAGACCAGGTTTAGTTCACGTTTAGACCAGGTTTAGTCCAGGTTTAGACCAGGTTTAGTTCAGGTTTAGACCAGGTTTAGACCAGGTTTAGTTCAGGTTTAGACCAGGTTTAGACCAGGTTTAGTTCAGGTTTAGACCAGGTTTAGTCCAGGTTTAGACCAGGTTTAGTTCAGGTTTAGACCAGGTTTCGACCAGGTTTAGTTCAGGTTTAGACCAGGTTTAGACCAGGTTTAGTTCAGGTTTAGACCAGGTTTAGTCCAGGTTTCGACCAGGTTTAGTCCAGGTTTAGACCAGGTTTAAACCAGGTTTAGTTCAGGTTTATACCAGATTTAGTCCAGGTTTAGTTCAGGTTTAGACCAGGTTTCGACCAGGTTTAGTTCAGGTTTAGACCAGGTTTAGACCAGGTTTAGTTCAGGTTTAGACCAGGTTTAGTCCAGGTTTCGACCAGGTTTAGTCCAGGTTTAGACCAGGTTTAAACCAGGTTTAGTTCAGGTTTATACCAGGTTTAGACCAGGTTTAGACCAGGTTTAGACCAGGTTTAGACCAGGTTTAGACCAGGTTTAGACCAGGTTTAGACCAGGTTCCCTGTCCACCTTCAGCCTGGGCTGCAGAGGACGTGGAGGCTCCAGCCCCTCCAGAGAATATGTCTGTTATTTTAGAACATTTTGCAGCGTCTATAGTGAGATTTTTAAATCTTTTATCCCGTAACTTCTCCACACCCCCCTTTCTGCCGCTTCTCCATGTTTCCACCTCAACACTGAAACTGTCGGGATCAGTGCAGAGAAAGGGGCGGGACCGCTCTCGTAAGCTTCTGTATCCTGATTGGTTTAGTCCACTGTCTGTATTGAAGATGGACCAATGGGACGCCGCCTCTAAATTGTGGGCCGGTCTCGAAGTTAAAAAAGAAACAAACAAAAAAACAAAAAAAACAGACAGAATACCAGTCCAGGCCTGGTTAACTCTAGACACTGTGGTGATGAAGCGGAGGAGGTGGAGAGGATGAGGAGGCTGGTGATTCTCCTGAGAATGTTTTGTTTAGTTTTGTTTTATAAAAGATTGATCTGTGTATCACGCTGAATGAGTTCTACACATCATCAGTCTGGAACGTCTCTCGCTCAAAGTGATCGGAAAAAGGCGCAACCTCATGACGAATATTTGAATCTTTACCACAACAGCAAAACAAGCTGAAATATCAAACTTTGGTTAAAAGCACAAACATCACTCAGTGCCGCTCTGTGATTGGTTCGTCCGCTGTTGGGTAAATTTGAACCTTACAGCCGGAGTATCTCAAGATGGATCTTGTGACTTCGTGAACTTACAAATATCGCGAGAATCCACGTGCTGTGCAAGGTTAGAGATCATCCAGGCATGTAGTAAAAATGTAGAAATGTCCTGGTTAAAGGCACCGTACTTGATTTGTCTTAAGAACACGGTTTGCACTAGTGAAAAGTTATCAATACTTTGTAGCTGATTTATTCTTGAGTTTCCAGACAATCTAAAAATAATAATAATAGTGCTGTCAGGTGATTCAATAATCTTATTAATTACAGGATTTGTAATTAATTAATCTAATTAATCACATTTTAAGATTGTGAATGAGCGATCGATCGATCGAACGAACGAACGAATGAACGAACGAACGAACGAACGAACGAACCCTCTTTGCGATGGAGTTTGTCAGTTTTCATCTGGTCGCTTTGCTCATTCATTTCCCAAATTCTGCGAGCGTGGTTTGTTTTGTTGTTTTGTTGGTTTGTTGGTTTGTTGGTTTGGTGGTTTGGTGGTTTGTTGGTTTGTTGGTTTGGTGGTTTGGTGGTTTGGTGGTTTGTTGGTTTGGTGGTTTGGTGGTTTGTTGGTTTGGTGGTTTGGTGGTTTGTTGGTTTGTTGGTTTGGTGGTTTGGTGGTTTGTTGGTTTGTTGGTTTGGTGGTTTGGTGGTTTGTTGGTTTGGTGGTTTGTTGGTTTGTTGGTTTGGTGGTTTGGTGGTTTGGTGGTTTGGTGGTTTGTTGGTTTGGTGGTTTGTTGGTTTGGTGGTTTGGTGGTTTGTTGGTTTGGTGGTTTGTTGTTTTGTTGGTTTGTTGGTTTGTTGGTTTGGTGGTTTTGTTGTTTGTTGGTTTGGTGGTTTGTTGGTTTGTTGGTTTGTTGGTTTGGTGGTTTGTTGGTTTGGTGGTTTGTTGGTTTGTTGGTTTGTTGGTTTGGTGGTTTGGTGCTTTGTTGTTTTGTTGGTTTGTTGGTTTGTTGGTTTGGTGGTTTGTTGTTTTGTTGGTTTGTTGGTTTGGTGGTTTGGTGGTTTGTTGGTCTGTTGGCTTGGTCGTTTGTTGGCTTGGTGCCTTGGTCTTTTGTTGGTTTGGTGGTTTGGTGGTTTGTTGTTTTGTTGGTTTGTTGGTTTGTTGGTTTCTTGGTTTGTTGGTTTGTTGGTTTGTTGGTTTGGTGGTTTGTTGGTTTGTTGGTTTGTTGGTTTGGTGGTTTGGTGGTTTGGTGGTTTGGTGGTTTGTTGTTTTGGTGGTTTGGTGGTTTGGTGGTTTGTTGGTTTGTTGTTTTGGTGGTTTGGTGGTTTGTTGGTTTGGTGGTTTGGTGGTTTGTTGGTTTGGTGGTTTGGTGGTTTGGTGATTTGGTGGTTTGGTGGTTTGTTTGTTTGTTGGTTTGGTGGTTTGGTGGTTTGTTGGTTTGTTGGTTTGTTGTTTTGGTGGTTTGTTGGTTTGTTGATTTGTTGTTTTGGTGGTTTGTTGGTTTGGTGGTTTGGTGGTTTGTTGGTTTGGTGGTTTGGTGATTTGTTGGTTTGTTGGTTTGGTGGTTTCTTGGTTTGGTGGTTTGTTGGTTTGGTGGTTTGTTGGTTTGTTGGTTTGGTGATTTGGTGGTTTGGTGGTTTGGTGGTTTGCTGGTTTGTTGAAGTTCGCTCACACTCGCTCTATCACCATGGAACTTGTCCGGACGTGTTTATCGTTCAATTGATCCGTCAGGCTGGAGCAGCTTTGGTGATCGGAAAATTCTTTTTTACAAAAGCTCCAAATCACGGCGTTCTTGTTGATCGTCCCGTCTTCATTCTTTTTATAAATAAACTTGCCGTTCAAAGGCCCTGGCAGCGATTTGCTCGCCGCACGCCAAATTTCAAATGTGCGCATTGAATTGAAACTCATAATTAATTGCGTTAATTTTTATAACGCATTAATTTGCAGTGTAATTAATTAATCTAATTCACGCGTTAAACTGACAGCCCTAAATAATAATAACAATTTCTGACTGTGTTTGTTAACGTTTTTCAGTATCAATTCCTCACTTCCCTTATGCATTCCGAGCATCCCAAGTGTTTTGCCATCCAACAACAACTCACCGCAGCAGCAGAACCACCAGCCTCCTCAGCCTCTCCTCGCGTTTTATCCCTGAATAATCCTCTTTTGCGTTCCAGATTGCCGGGCTTCTGGGTGTCCGTGGTTGTCTTCTTCTCCCTGTGTTTCCTGGGAACGATCGGAATAGTGCAAGAGATAATGCACGAGTACTTCTACATCTACAGCTGAGCGGACCGGATATGGATTGGTTTTCGCTTACACGTGGAAAGCGAAATGTGTTTTTATAGATAGTTACACAGCATAAATTAGACAATAAAGGCGCATATTGTTAGGTTTGTCACATACTAATCAAAACCAAAACTAACTTATCAGGTATTTATGGATACTTGCCTTATTTTTAAAGTTTTAAATGGACTTGCTCCTCCACCATTAATTGATTTTATAAGTAAAAAAAACTACTAACTGAGTGAACACGAGAGCATTGACCAGAGGAGACTGTGACATACTTGCCTGGTTTACACCAGATCATATCACAGTGATGTATGGTCTGGGAGCACCTACTGAATATCTCGTAGTGGAGGTGTGGTTTACGATCGCCAACGGCCGTTTATTGGGCATTACAAATGTCTATCATTTGGCGTATACGTAGTCCATAGACAATCATGTCAGTTGTCAGTTCAAACTACAAGTTTCCGTTTGTCACGTAGTACACGTCACCGTCTTTACACCCCTCCCCGCTCTCTGATTGACTCCCCAAATCAGGAGCCCTCGCTTAGCCTCGTTGCCAGGCTGTCTTTTAGATCGGAACGATTGTGCAAAGCAGCCTGGGATTTCTCAGGTTAGTGACATTCAGAGACGCAGGGCCAAATTTGGCCAGATGGTGACGTCTATCAGAGGATCACGGTCATGGAACACATGACCTGCTCATGTCAGGAACTGTGGGTCCTTCTCAACCTTCAAGAACACTCTGAAACACTGAAAAATAATCAAACATGCTCACACAGGTAGATGTTCTTCTTAAACTCAGAGAATGGTCTGTTGTGGTGATGTCTATGTGCACTTCTGCCTCTTCTGTGTGTTCCTCTAAATGTTCTTCTGTTCTGTTCTGCCTTAGGACAACGGATGGAAAGTCGCTGTTGTACTAATTCCGGCAAATTTACATTGATGCTGCTTGTTGTCATATTGAATAAAGGGATAGTGTGTTTTTTTAGTTTTTAGTTTTTTTATGTTAATCTGTATGGGTTCCCCTCTAATAGTGTTGTGCATTAACACTGACTTACCCCTCACCACGTTGTCTGAGCCGTGTTCTACTCCGGTTCTGGAGCTCGGGAACGTAGGTCCGGTAAGTTCACGGGGACATTTAATAAAGCTTGTTTTTCTTCTCAAAACAACATTTGTCCAAAAACTGATATATTTGCGGCACAAAACAGTTGCCCACGAAAACGACAGCAGCCTAATTCATATGGTACTATTTTTTTCTCGATTCACCGTACCACATCCGCCGTAAACATCTGCCAGTGTTAATGCACGACACTATTAGAGGGGAAACCATACAGATTTGTACCTGCCGTTTCAGATAGAATTCCATGTTTCCCTTATGTCATATGTTTAAGCATGAAGCTGTATTTAATTTAATTTAATTAGCTGAATGTTACAAACAACAACAACAACTAAATGTTTGATTCTGCTGCTTAGAATAAAATGTTACTGGAGATTTTTGTACCCTTTTGCACATGTCCGTGAATAAAGTATGTTTGTATTATTTGAATTAGGTGTTTATGATTTGTTTTTGTTATGTCTATCTATAATGTTCCTTACATTTTTTGGGGCAGTATATATTTATAATAATTTATATTTTTGTCACTTATTTCAGAAAGTCAAACACATTTATTATATACTGTAGACTCATGACACACAGAGTCGAGCTTTCAAGTCTTTATTTCTTGGTATTTTGATGATTATGGCTTACAGAAAAGGAAAACACAACATTCTCCATCCATCCATCCATCCATTTTCTTCCACTTATCCAGGTTCGGGTCGTAGTGGCAACAGTCTAAGCAGATCTGCCGCCCAGATCTCCCTGCACCAGCCCCTATGGATCCTCCTGCGAGTGGTGGGTCCACGGGAGGATGGCCCCAGACGCTCACCATCGAGCGCCCACCCCAGGCCTGGCTTCAGGGTGGGGCCCCGGTGATGCCAATCCGGGCAATGAATTCAAGTACTGGAAGCCCTGAGAAGAACTGGCAGCTGTGTCCATATGTTAAAATGGGTTTTAGCCTGTCTGGGTGTAATTGTATCTACTTATTTTTGAGCTGTGTTTGTGTAACTCAAAGATCCTCCCAAGGAAGCGAACTATGGGTGGTAAACAATCCAAGAATAAGCAAACGTTTTCCATAGGTTGGGGGTGTGATGGGATATTCACCTGCTCCAATCCATCAACTATTGGTAAACTCCCCTCCTGTTATTGGCTAACTGTTGGGAGCTTATGTCAGAATCAGAATCAGAATCAGAAAGGCTTTTATTGCCATTGTCAAGTGAACACAATTCACAAAACTAGGAACTTGTCTCGGTGATAAGGTGCAAACATAAAACACTAAATAATAATAGTAATCACTAGAGTATAGACACTAAATAATAATAATAACTAAAATATAGCTATAATATAGTAAAAAACAATAAGCAATCCAAATAACAAAAAGGTCCAGATGAGCAGCATCAGAACAGTAGTGCAAACATGACGTAATTAAAGTGGCTCGTGATATAAAGTGTCCAGCTTTGTGCAGATGTTCTGAATTGTTCATGAGTCCAACAGCAGAGAGAAAGAAACTGTTCTTGTGACGGGAGGTTCTGGTCCCGATGGACCGTAGCCTCCTGCCAGAGGGAAGTGGCTCAAATAGTCCATGTCCAGGGTGAGAAGTGTCAGCTGCTCTCCGGCCTGCTCGCCCCCGAGTCCTGGAGACGTACAGGTCCTGGATAGATGGAAGGCTGCAGCCAATCATCTTCTCGGCAGAGTCTCTGTTTGTCCCTGACAGTGGCTCCAGCACCACACAGTGATGGAAGAGGTGAGGATGGACTCAATGATGGCCGTGTAGAACTGCACCATCCTCTGGACTGGCAGCTTGTTGTTAATGACATCCAAAAAAAAAAAAAAACAATCCCACACACTGATGTCCATGCAGTTTTCAGCCCTCCTTCACTTTTGCACCTTACATATTGCACACTTCATTCTACCTCAAACGTTCCTTCTTGTTGGAAGAGTACATGTTTACCTGTATGTTTTATGTCTATTTATTGTTGATGTCTGTGCACACTTCATGTCCGTGAGTGTAGCTGTGTGTTTCTGCGCGTGTTTTTAGTTTTTAGTTTAAATTGCACATTTGGTGTGTGGTGAAACACAATTTCAGTCCTCAGTGTAATGTCTGTTACATAGTGAACTGACAATAAAGTGCACATCAGACACATCAGTTCCTTTTGTTACAGTTTAATGGTCTTTTGAATAGGACTTTCAGTACACCACATTGTGTAGACGTGCAGTTAGAACTTGTTTTGTTTTTTTAAGGCATCACACTGCAGGGTCTGAACGTATAAGCTGAGACCCGCCCATTCATTTGTGTCCTTTATAGTGGACATCTTTTAAGTTTTGAGATAGACTCTAGTTTGTGGCTGCACTATGATTAAAATAAATAAATAAATAAATAAATAAATAAATACATTAATTAATTAATTAATTAATTAATTAATTAATTAATTAATTAATTAATTAATTAATTAATTAATTAATTAATTATAATAATAATAATAATAATAATAATAATAATAATGCATAAAAATTAAAAAATATATAAATAAAATACATAAAAAATAAAAAATATATAAATAAAATACATAAAAAAATAAATAAATATAAAAATAAAATACATAAATAAGTAAACAAATAATAAATTTAAAAGTCTAAAAACGTTTTGAGGCGACTGTAGAACTGACCGAAAAAATGTTTTTGTTAGGTTTAGTTTAACTTGACATGGATTTAAAGGAAAAGTAAAATTTTTTACAATCTGAGCCTTATTTCGGTAATAAAACAAGTTGTTTTACTCACCCATAGCACTTTGGTGTCATATGGAGCACTTCCAGAGATGTTTTAGATTAGCGTTAGGCTAACGCCGTTAGCCTAGCGCGACTTCTAGCCATAGCTCGGGGCATTCCCCGAGCATGTAATATGCCCCGTGCGGGCTCCAAATAACACAAACTTTAGCACTTTTCAAATCATAGAAGTTCGATGTCTTAGTCTATGATTTCGTTTGAGTCAAAAGTGGCCTGTAATCCGAGATTTATCCATAGTTTACAGCTTTGCGTTTCATGTTTGGGTCCCGGGAGCTGAGAGCACAGTCCGCACATGCGCACTGTCCTCCTCATCTACTCGAAACTATGGATAAATCTCGGATTACAGGCCACTTTTGACCAAACGAAATCTTAGACTAAGACATCGAGCTTCTATGATTTGAAAAGTGCTAAAGTTTGTGTTATTTGGAGCCCGCACAGGGCATATTACATGCTCGGGGATTAGCGTTAGGCTAACGGCGTTAGCCTAACGCGCGTTAGCCTAACGCGCTTCGACATCTCCGGAAATGCTCCATATGACACCAAAGTGCTATGGGTGAGTAAAACAACTTGTTTTATTACCGAAATAAGGCTCAGATTGTAAAAAAAATGTTACTTTTCCTTTAACACTATTACCGTCCATTACAGAGAACATATTACAAAAATATGAATAAAAATAAAATGAACTAAATGTAAATGCTAAGGTGTTCATTTACCTCCAAATAGAAAAAAAAAAAAAAAATCATTTAGATACACTTTTTTTCTTCGGGTCCCAGGAGGATATAGTCTATTATTGCCGATCAAAGAGTAATTCTAAGCTCACAAAATGAGGCAAATTTGAATTTTGAAGATTTACTTCACTCAAATACTAAATAAGACAGGATTTATATCTGTTTTTCAGATTTATACGTCCCAAATCCCAAACATTACATGGTGAAAACTTAGTAATACATGTGTTTATCTTATGAAAGTAAATTACTGAAGATTCAAATTCATTTTTTACAACTGAACCTGTGTTGTCAGAGTTTAAACCTGCACATCCAAGTTTTCCTGGGGTTTTCGGAGTGTTCAGATCACACTGGATTTCACAAACTGGCAACCCAAACGATAGACTCAACGTGAGGCTCAATCTTGTTTCTGAAATCGTCTTGAACCAAAACACCAAATTAGAACATGAACAACTTGACTGTGATGTCTAGTGTTTTTTGCATTTCAGAATAATCAGTAGAAGCTGTATTTGATCTGAACACATTTATCTTGTACCTGGGGACACCCAAAAATAGAATGGTGCATACTGGATTACAGTGATCTATTTGTAATGCTGTTTGTTTGCCCCATGGAGGCACAGGACAATGGCACAAACTCTGGCACACTCACAGACAAGCTGGTCACAACACAATGGAGTTAAACCAGATGAGTCATTATATCAGTCATTATATCAGTCATTACAGGGTGTGTTACCTCTGCTCTCTGGATAATGACACACTAATATGGCAATTTGAAATATTGTTATTGTTTCCTGTATTACTGGTTCACCCTCAAGATTCAGGATTGTTTATTTGTCATATGCAGGATCAACACAAGGTTAATAATACAATCAGATCAGAAGAACCGTTGACTCACTAAGATAGTCAAGAAGTAATTAATAATAATAATAATTCATAGCATTTATACAGCGCCTTTCATGACGCCCAAAGTTCATTGTTCTTTCACTCCACACTTGGTGGTAAGCTACTTTTTGTAGCCACAGCTGCCCTAGGGCAGACTAATGGAAGCGAGGCTGCCAATCTGACCACCTCCAACACTCACTCACCACTTTCATACTAGGCAATGGTAAATGGTCACATCTTTATATAGCGCTTTTCCACCTTCAAGGCACCCAAAGCGCTTTACAACAAGGAACCAATCACCCATTCACACACCAGTGTACGCAGACACTGGGGGCGAGGTGGGTTAAGTGTCTTGCCCAAGGACACAACGGCAGCATTCATCTGTGGGAGCTGGAATCGTACCAACCAACCTGTGGGTCAGTGGATCTGACCGCTCAACCACTGATGTTTCTTATGTCAAGAGCGGGATTTGAACCGCCAACCTTTGGATCAGTGGACAAACGCTCGGCCAACTGAGCCACTGCCGTACATAGAGTAATTCGAAATTTCGTTTCCCCACCAGCCAGGCAGGACAGTGATAGAGCGGCTAGGGGAGGGGCCACGTGTGCGCACCGCCGACTCGGAGATACAGAGCGGTAAAGACGCAATTAATGACAATTATTCATGTCATTAATTGCATTACATTAACATGTAATGACAGAAAAAACAATTGGACAGGTAACATACGGTGTTTTTTTCTTTGGCGACAAAGGGAAGGGTGGGGCAAGGGAGCAGATCAGAAATCAGTGAAATTGGTTGAAAACTCAAGTAGAGGCAGATCCTAGAATAGAATAGACAATAGAATAGACAGGGCGAGTGTTTACATAAATACATGTCAGTGTCATTTGCATGGTAAATAGTGTTGCAAAAAGTACAGGGGAAAAGGTAAACAATATAATAAAAAAATGTAATAAAATATAATAAAATACAAGGGTACAGGTAGGATTAAATAAGGTGTAAGTCGAGTATTTCACAGATTGCACATAATATAGTGTAGTATAAGTATTGCACAGATTATTGCACAGGTAACAGTAGTTTACAGTGAGGTAGTGACAAACATGATACCTGGCAGCACGGTGGCTGAGTGGCTAGCACTCATGCTTCACAGCAAGAGGGTTCGGGTTGCCCGGGCCTTTCTGTGTGGAGACTGCGTGTTCTCCCCGTGTCTGGGTGGGTTTCCTCCGGGTACTCCGGTTTCCCCCACCAACCTAAACATGCGCCATAGGTAAAATCCTCCAGCTTAGGGCCTGACCAAGACTAAATAAAAAAACAAAATCATGGGGATGGTCCCCGGGTCAAATATAGAAACAACTTCTCCTGTGAGAGATCAATAAAGGTCAATCTTCTAATCCTTGACCACTGTAAGGCGCTTTGTGCTACAATTTTGTATGAAAAGCGCCTTATAAATATTTGATTGATTGATTGATTGATACATTCATACAGAGCAGCAGCAGTAAACATATTCTGTATAATGAAAGGTAGTTTAGTGCAGTATTATTGAGAGTTCAGTATTATTTAGAGTATTACCCAGAGTTCAGTAGTTTGACAGCTTGGGGGTAATATCTGTCTTTGAGTCTTTTTGTGCGTGCTGGCAGGCTCCTGTATCGTCTACCAGAGGGTAGCAGACGGAAGAGTCCTTGTGCCGGATGAGTATGGTCCTTAGTGATGCTGCGTGCTTTACGCAGACCCCTGCTGTGGTAAATGTCCTGGATGGAGGGGAGACGGCTGCCAGTGATGTCCTCTGCCGCTCGCACCACCCTCTGTAGTGCTTTGCGGCTCTGAGCGGTGCAGTTCCCATACCACACTGTGATGCAGCCCGTCAGCAGGCTCTCCATGGTGCACCTGTAGAAGTTTGTGAGGATGCTGGTGTTCATACCAAAGTAGAGTCTTTGTTGGGCTTTCTTAACCACAGTGTCTGTATGTAGTGTCCAGGACAGATCCTCAGTGATGTGGACCCCAAGGAACTTGAAGCTCCTGACCTGCTCCACCTCAGCGTTGTTAATGGGGGGATGCTGGCCTACACGCCGTCTCCTGAAGTCCACGATCACCATGAGACCCTTAAGGCCTGTCCAGGAAAATTTAAATTATATTGATAGATAAATACTTTATTGAGCCCAAAGGAAGTTTTTGGCAGCAACAATAATAAAACAAACATAACAACATAGCAGTCCGTCCTGTTGCACTCATCAGCTTTAGTGATGCTTTGTACAGACGTCCAGAGTGTGTCCATGGAGCAGGACACGGACAACAGCTTGTCCCTTAAGGTGCTGTCCTGGCATGCGATGGTGCTGTGCAGGGGGTGCTGTGCAGGTGGTGCTGTGCAGGGGGTGCTGGGGGTTATCCAGGATGGACCGAAGCTCGTTTAAGGCCCTGTGCTCAGGGAATTAAGCTCTGTACCCATCACAGATCCTGCTTTCCTCACCTGTTTAACTAGGACTGTGCGGCTAGCTGCTAGCTAGCTTTTAGTCCCAGTTTTAGTCCTGGTTTAGGCCTGGTTTAGTCCTGGTTTAGTCGTGCTTTTTTCCTGGTTTCGTCCTGTTTTAGTCCTGTTTTAGTCCTGGTTTAGTCCCGGTTCAGTCCTGTTTTAGTCCTGGTTCAGTCCTGTTTTAGTCCTGGTTTAGTCCTGGTTTAGTCCTGCTTTAGTCCTGGTATAGTCCTGTTTTAGTCCTGGTTTAGTCCTATTTTAGTCCTGTTTTAGTCCCGGTTTAGTCCTGTTTTAGTCCTGGTTTAGTCCTGTTTTAGTCCTGTTTTAGTCCTGGTTTAGTCCTGTTTTAGTCCTGGTTTAGTCCTGTTTTAGTCCTGGTTTAGTCCTGCTTTAGTCCTGGTTCAGTCCTGTTTTAGTCCTGTTTTAGTCCTGTTTTAGTCCTGGTTTAGTCCTGCTTTAGTCCTGGTATAGTCCTGTTTTAGTCCTGGTTTAGTCCTGTTTTAGTCCTGGTTTAGTCCTGTTTTAGTCCTGGTTTAGTCCTGCTTTAGTCCTGGTTTAGTCCTGTTTTAGTCCTGGTTTAGTCCTGTTTTAGTCCTGGTTTAGTCCTGCTTTAGTCCTGGTTCAGTCCTGTTTTAGTCCTGTTTTAGTCCTGTTTTAGTCCTGGTTTAGTCCTGCTTTAGTCCTGGTATAGTCCTGTTTTAGTCCTGTTTTAGTCCTGGTTTAGTCCTGTTTTAGTCCTGGTTTAGTCCTGTTTTAGTCCTGGTTTAGTCCTGCTTTAGTCCTGGTTCAGTCCTGTTTTAGTCTTGCTTTAGTCCCGGTTTAGTCCTGTTTTAGTCCTGTTTTAGTCCTGGTTTAGTCCTGTTTTAGTCCTGTTTTAGTCCTGGTTTAGTCCTGTTTTAGTCCTGGTTTAGTCCCGGTTTAGTCCTAGCAGAAATAGGCTAGGCTGCAATAAGCAGCGCACAGTGCACATACTGAAATACGATCGCCACACGAAAGCTGAATTAGTATTTAAACATGTCCAAACATCATCGGGGACACTTACTTGTCTCGTTGTTTGCCTCGTTGTCCGATTATTCGCGTATCCATGCTCATTCATCCTTTTTCATTCATCTTCTTCCGCTTTTCCATTTTCTGCATTGCGGGAGCAGCAGTCCAAGCAGTGTTCTGCTGCCCAGAACACAATGCATCAGCCCCCATGAATCCTCCCACAGGTAGTGGGTCCAAAGGAGGACGGCTCACGTCACAACAGGCCTTGATGTATCTTCTGCCATGGGGGCGACCAGTGTCCACAGACACTGGGGGTTATCCATGCTCTTTCGCTTCTGAGAAACGGGTCCCATGTCCTCAGGTAACAGTCAATGTTACGGATTTTTTAAGTTACGGATGCAAATGCAGCCTATGAAATGCAGCTACATATTCAGGAGCTGCACACAGCTGATAGGCGTAAAAAATAAACAAAAGAGCGCTAATGTCACGTGACACGCCTCGATTCTTTCCGAAAAACAAGCCAATTTCACAGACAAAATGAATGCTTTTAAAGCAGCCAACACTGTTATCTGAAACATGGAGTGACTTCTTCATGATCTCAACTAGCACATTCTGCAACAAAACGAAAATCACAAATTTTGGAAAAAAACAAAAAACTTAAACTAAAAACTCGATTATCTGAGTTTCCCTAATCCCGAGTTGGGCCTGTTTGGCCGTTCTCAGTCACATTTCGTTATCTGTGCAGAGGGCCTTTAGAGGCCTCTTGCTGCTGTATATCTCTGTGGTATCGCTCCAGACACAACTTGTTTTTTGATATTCTAGTGCAGATTACCCAGCCTCAGAAGGATCTGTTCTGTAGATGTGTTATATCTTAACTTATAAATACTCTGTATGTGTTGTCATGATCACGAGTCTAGGGACAGATGCCTCTGTCAGGGACAGTGAGGGTGCTTGTGCACATTTGCTTTATTAAATCAACTCTTTGATTTAAGGCAACTCTCCAGTCTTATTCTTGTAGATCAGAAACACTACTTACACCTTATTTAATCCTACCTGTATCTGTGTACTTTATTATATTTTATTACATATTTTTATTATATTGTTTACTTTTTTCCCTTGTATTTTTATTGCTGCTGTTAGTACTTCTTGACCTTAATCTTAGCGAGTCAGCGGTTCTTCTGATCCTAAACATTTCATTTCATTGTTGACCTTGTGTTTATCCTGCAGATGACAAATAAACAATCTTGAATCTTGAATCTCTTGAAAAAAAAAATGAAGGTGGTTAGTCCTGCATCAAACCACAAAGTCCTGCTCCTCTCCTCCTCTGCTCCTCTCCTCCTCTCTCCTCCTCTCCTCCTCCCCTCCTCTGCTCCTCTCCTCCTCTCTCCTCCTCTGCTCCTCTCTCCTCCTCTGCTCATCTCCTCCTCTCTCCTCCTCTTCTGCTCATCTCCTCCTCTCTCCTCCTCTGCTCATCTCCTCCTCTGCTCATCTCCTCCTCTCATCTCCGGGTCTCCTCTGTGGCCAGGACTTCCTCCCCCAGTTCCTGCAGACTGGAGGAGAGGTGGATTGGAGAGGTCTGGAGGAGAGGTGGATTGGAGAGGTCTGGAGGAGAGGTGGATTGGGGAGGTCTGGAGGAGAGGTGGATTGGAGAGGTCTGGAGGAGAGGTGGATTGGGGAGGTCTGGAGGAGAGGTGGATTGGGGAGGTCTGGAGGAGAGGTGAATTGGGGAGGTCTGGAGGAGAGGTGGATTGGAGAGGTCTGGAGGAGAGGTGGATTGGGGAGGTCTGGAGGAGAGGTGGATTGGGGAGGTCTGGAGGAGAGGTGGATTGGGGAGGTCTGTGGAGTTGTGTGTCATGCAGCTGAAGGCCTCCCCAGAGTCCTTTGTGTCTCAGGGACAATAGACTTTACCCGACCTCACCTCACCTCACCTGAACCGCTCGATTTCCGGGTATTTAAGAACACGAGTCTGTCCCTAGAAGAAAGCAGATCCGCAGTGAGCCGCACCCAGACGATACTGTGGAACATTCCCGGCAAAACAAAAACATCTCCATGGAGACAGGCGGGTAGTGGACCCCCAACAGAACAGTGTGTTTTTGTATGTTTTACATTTAATACACATTCACATACGTGTAGAGCACCCCCAGCGTGAAGTCACTGCAAAGTATCAAGACACACTGCCCCGTAAAGAAAGTCTCAAGTAAGTCTCAAGTTTTTGGCCTCAAGTCCAAGTCAAGTCCCCAAATCCAAGTCAAGTCTGAGTCAAGTCTCGAGTCACTGGCCCATAAGTCCAAATCAATCAATCAAACAAACAAACAAACAGACAAACAAACAAACAGACGAACAAACGAACAAACAAATGAATCGACGAACAACAGATGGAAATTAGCTGTAAAACTAGAATCTGGTACAAGTATCTCTGCCTTTGTGCTTAATGTAACTGTACATTGTCCTTATAAATAAAAAATGAAATGAAAATGAAATGAACGAACAAACAAACAGATGAACACACAAACAAACAAACAAACGAAAGAACAAAATGAAAACAAACAAACAATCAGTCAACCAAATTCAATCAAAGGCCAAGCTAAAGAGCTGAGTCTTGAGCCCACTCTTAAAAACATGAATGTTCTCTGCAGCCCTGAGCTCCTCAGGCAGTTCCATAGACAAGGACCCTAGTCCTGAAAAGACGCCTCTCCGTGAGTCTGTGTCCTGACTTTGGGAATGACCAGGAGCTGCCGGAGGAGCGCAGGGCCCGTGAAGGTTCGTAAGGAAAAAAAGCAGTTCTGAAAGATAAGAAGGCCCAAGACCATTAAGACATGTAAAAACCAGTAAAAGAACTTTAAAATCTATCCTGAAACTCACAGGGAGCCAATGCGGTGATTTTAAGACCGGTGTAATGTGATCCCGCCCTTAAGTCAAGTTCAAGTCGAGTCTCGAGTCACTGTCCCGTAAGTCCAAGTCGAGTCTCGAGTCACTGTAGGTAAGTCCAAGTCAAGTCTCGAGTCACTGGCCCATAAGTCCAAGTCAAGTCCAAGTCAAGTCCAAGTCAAGTCTTGAGTCACTGGCCCATAAGTCCAAGTCAAGTCCAAGTCAAGTCCAAGTCAAGTCCAAGTCAAGTCTTGAGTCACTGGCCCATAAGTCCAAGTCAAGTCCAAGTCGAGTCTCGAGTCACTGGCCCATAAGTCCAAGTCAAGTCCAAGTCGAGTCTCGAGTCACTGGCCCATAAGTCCAAGTCAAGTCTTGAGTCACTGGCCCATAAGTCCAAGTCAAGTCCAAGTCCAAGTCGAGTCTCGAGTCACTGGCCCATAAGTCCAAGTCAAGTCTTGAGTCACTGGCCCATAAGTCCAAGTCAAGTCCAAGTCCAAGTCGAGTCTCGAGTCACTGGCCCATAAGTCCAAGTCAAGTCCAAGTCGAGTCTCGAGTCACTGGCCCATAAGTCCAAGTCAAGTCCAAGTCGAGTCTCGAGTCACTGGCCCATAAGTCCAAGTCAAGTCCAAGTCGAGTCTCGAGTCACTGGCCCATAAGTCCAAGTCAAGTCCAAGTCCAAGTCGAGTCTCGAGTCACTGGCCCATAAGTCCAAGTCAAGTCCAAGTCGAGTCTCGAATCACTGGCCCATAAGTCCAAGTCAAGTCCAAGTCGAGTCTCGAGTCACTGGCCCATAAGTCCAAGTCAAGTCCAAGTCGAGTCTCGAGTCACTGGCCCATAAGTCCATGTCAAGTCCAAGTTGTCTGGTTTGAGCATCAAGTCATTTCAAGACTTTAAACCAAAGTATAGCTTAAATTTTTGCTATTTATATCAATTTTAAGCTTAAAAACATGGTATATTTATATATGAGTATCTATTAAGATTGTAAAAATGCTATTTTTTCCTTTTTTATTAAGATTTAAAAGTGCTAAATAACAGTTATTTTGTCGTGTAGTCTGCAGTGATTTGAGGACACATCTCACAGTACTTCACTTACTTCCAAAATAACAAATAAAGAAGTGGGAGGGACATGTTCCAGTTTGTTCCTGTAAAATTAAGCGTATCAACTGTAAAGAGAAAAGTATTTTCTAAAAACTTTATTTTTATTTTTATGAGAAGCAACAAGTCTTCTCAAGTCACAGGGCTCAAGTCCGAGTCAAGTCCAAAGTCATTGACCTTCAAGTCCAGTCTGGAGCATCTGAAAATACAAGACTGGAAAAGTGACTCGAAGCACCAGATTAGTATTCCCTTTTTGATTTTATTCACATTAAATAATTAAATAAGTATTCAGTCGTAACATTTGAGCTTCTTCATGATCCGGAGACTTCTTTGTGTTGAGATAAACGTCAAACTTCGATCAAAATCTGAAAAGCAAAAGAAAGAAACAATTATGAGACTACATAATCCCATCGTCTCCTCGTCGTTAAGAGATAGATTGCGCAAAATGGACTTTTCAGAGCTTTTAACCATTGTTTTTCCTCACTATTTCCTCACCAGAAGTTGTATTTTTGAGTGATTTGTGCAGGTTTGACCAATCTTTAAAGGTTTCACCTGCCGCACTCCCACGGCTCTGTACTTGTTTACATTCTTCAATTACACTACAGTTTTAAAACATGGAAATCAGCAGACTTGCTTCTTTTATTATGTTGTTTTAGACAAATATTAAGATTTAAGCTGCGTCCCATTACTCTTAGCCCTTCCCCTTGCTTGATAAATTCTGATAATCCTGCTGAATCCACGGTTTTATCCCAGTGTCGGGAACTACACCGGTAGTCGTTATCCTCGTGTTTCTAAACGTCTTCCGTAAGCGTGACCAGAGCAGCTTACCTCTCTGAGCACCACCCAGAAGTCGGAGTTGGCCGTGACCACCAGGCGGAGCGCTGAGACGGGCTGCAGGGAGGCGTCCACGGCGCCCTCTGCTGTTCCTTTGTCAAACCCGCCTACAAACCACATACATTATGTATTACACCACTGAATACACTGTGCTATAAAAACAGTGTTCTAGTCCTGGTTTAGTCCACTTCTAGTCCTGGTTCAGTTCTGGTTTAGTCCACTTCTAGTCCTGGTTTAGTCCACTTCTAGTCCTGGTTCAGTTCTGGTTTAGTCCACTTCTAGTCCTGGTTTAGTCCACTTCTAGTCCTGGTTCAGTTCTGGTTTAGTCCACTTCTAGTCCTGGTTTAGTCCACTTCTAGTCCTGGTTCAGTTCTGGTTTAGTCCACTTCTAGTCCTGGTTTAGTCCACTTCTAGTCCTGGTTTAGTCCTGGTTTAGTCCACTTCTAGTCCTGGTTTAGTCCACTTCTAGTCCTGGTTTAGTCCTGGTTTAGTCCTGGTTTAGTCCAGTTCTAGTCCTAATTTAGTCCACTTCTAGTCCTGGTTTAGTCCTTGTTTAGTCCACTTCTAGTCCTGGTTTAGTCCTGGTTTAGTCCACTTCTAGTCCTGGTTTAGTCCTGGTTTAGTCCACTTCTAGTCCTGGTTTAGTCCACTTCTAGTCCTGGTTCAGTTCTGATTTAGTCCAGTTCCAGTCTTGGTTTAGTCCTGGTTTAATCCACTTCTAGTCTTGGTTTAGTTCTGGTTTAGTCCAGTTCTAATTCTGGTTTAGATCTGGTTTAGTCCACTTCTAGTTCTGGTTTAGTCCACATCTAATCCTGGTTTAGTCCTGGTTTAGTCCACATCTAGTCCTGGTTTAGTCCACTTCTAGTCCTGGTTTAGTCCTTGTTTAGTCCACTTCTAGTCCTGGTTTAGTCCTGGTTTAGTCCACTTCTAGTCCTGGTTTAGTCCTGGTTTAGTCCACTTCTAGTCCTGGTTTAGTCCACTTCTAGTCCTGGTTCAGTTCTGATTTAGTCCAGTTCCAGTCTTGGTTTAGTCCTGGTTTAGTCCACTTCTAGTCTTGGTTTAGTTCTGGTTTAGTCCAGTTCTAATTCTGGTTTAGATCTGGTTTAGTCCACTTCTAGTTCTGGTTTAGTCCACATCTAATCCTGGTTTAGTCCTGGTTTAGTCCACATCTAGTCCTGGTTTAGTCCACTTCTAATCCTGGTTTAGTCCTGGTTTAGTCCAGTTCCAGTCCTGGTTTAGTCCTGGTTTAGTCCACTTCTAGTCTTGGTTTAGTCCTGGTTTAGTCCACTTCTAGTCCTGGTTTAGTCCACTTCTAGTTCTGGTTTAGTCCTGGTTTAGTCTTGGTTTAGTCCTCTTCTAGTCCTGGTTTAGTTCTGGTTTAGTCCAGTTCTAGTCCTGGTTTAGTCCTAGTTTAGTCCTGGTTTAGTCCACTTCTAGTTCTGGTTTAGTCCTGGTTTAGTCCTGATTTAGTCCATTTCTAGTCCTGGTTTAGTCCACTTCTAGTCCTGGTTTAGTCCACTTCTAGTTCTGGTTTAGTCCTGGTTTAGTCTTGGTTTAGTCCTCTTCTAGTCCTGGTTTAGTTCTGGTTTAGTCCAGTTCTAGTCCTGGTTTAGTCCTAGTTTAGTCCTGGTTTAGTCCACTTCTACTCCTGGTTTAGTTCTGGTTTAGTCCACTTCTAGTAGTAGTAGCAGTAGTAGCAGTAGTAGTAGTAGTAGTAGTAGTAGTAGTAGCAGTACCAGCAGTAGTAGTAGTAGAAGTAGTTGTAGTAGTAGTTGTAGCAGCAGCAGTAGTAATAGTAGTAGTAGTAGTAGAAGTAGTAGTAGTAGTAGTAGTAGTAGTACTGAATAGAGTTCACTCAAAAGAACCCCTGTACTGAATTCATGAGCACTATTATTATTATTATTATTATTATTATTATTATTATTATTATTATTATTATTATTATTATTATTATTATTATGTATATAGTACTTTTTTCTCTGTGCTGTCTGAGTTGCTGACAGCCGAATTCTTGGCATCATAA
>JAVJIX010000119.1:1530000-1570000 GCA_036785185.1 Paratrypauchen microcephalus | reverse complement strand
AAACCGGGGGTGTCCAAGGTTTCGACTTTGAAAATTTGGTCTAACAGAGACGGGAATCAGCAATGGGTACTGCAAAGAAAATATCATAAACAGTTGAAAATTACTTTTATTTACCTACTACAAAAAAGCCATCACTGGAGGGCGAGTACCCCGATGTCTGGTTTGATTTCATTACCGATGGCACCTGAAGAAAATCACAAAATAATAATTAGATGAATAATTAACACGCAAACCCTGCAGATTTAGGCTGAGTTCTAGTAAAATACCCCACATCCACCTTGTGATGTCATGCGGTAATACAGGAAGTGCTCCACTTTGTTTTTAAACTCTACACACCTTCACTAGAATCCCTGGAATTGCTGATTTCTACTGAACAAAAGGTAAAACCTAAAATGCCTCGCTCTGATCTGAACGGTCTCTACCTAAACCCCAGTCTGCAGCTCAAGGAGGGGATTCTGGAGGTTTTGAGCTTCACATGAACCATGGCCTGTCCAGAACCTCCAGAATCCCTTCCCTGAGCTTCACATGAGCCATGGCCTGTCCAGAATCTCCAGAAACCCCTCCCTGAGCTTCACATGAGCCATGGACTGTCCAGAACCTCCAGAAAGCCCCTCCAGAAACCCTTCCCTGAGCTTCACATGAACCATGGCCTGTCCAGAATCTCCAGAAACCCCTACAGAATCCCCTCCCCACTCTTCCCATGAGCCATAGCCTGTCCAGAACCTCCAGAAACCTCTCCAGAAACCCTTCCCTGAGCTTCACATGAGCCATGGACTGGCCAGAACCTCTAGAATCCCTCCCTGAGCTTCACATGAGCCATGGCCTGTCCAGAACCTCCAGAAACCCCTCCAGAAACCCCTCCCTGAGCTTCACATGAGCCATGGCCTGTCCAGAACCTCCAGAATCCCCTCCAGAAACCCCTCCCTGAGCTTCACATGAGCCATGGCCTGTCCAGAACCTGCAGAATCCCCTCCAGAAACCCTTCCCTGAGCTTCACATGAACCATGGCCTGTCCATATGGATGGAAAACACAAACTATTAACTGTGTCATTTTCACTGCAACTGAAAGAATGAACTACAAAATGAAATGGAAATTCAAATTCCAGTCACATCGATTTATTGATAGGCTACTTTGCAACTGCTTTCATCACCATTCCCTCAGATGTGATTCCAACTGTAGGCAACTGATTCCAACTGTAGGCACTGCTCAGTACATCCTCATAAAGCAATAATCATAAAGAACATAAAGGTATGACTTGGCTGGAACTACAAAAAGTGAGCTGATTTGTGTTGTTAATTAGCCAACAGTTTCTCAGTTAGTCACACACCTTTTTGTTGAGAATCAAACAGGACCATGAACGCTCGTATTGATCGCAGGCTCCTGAAAATGAGTTGCTTAAAGGTCCGATATTACACAAAATGATTCTTGTGAGCTTTTAGCCATGTCATAATGTTCCCTCCTCCAAAACACAAAAAAACAGACCTGGAGTTGTTTAATTTCATTCACACATGTTTGAGTAATCCTGGTTTATTAGTCTGTCTAGATCTCCAAAGCTCAACATGATCTGTTCCACCTTGTGATGTCACGTTTCAAGTATATACTGCCTTTTACCTTCAGTTAGAAATGGTAAATTCTAGGGCTGGAATTACAAATGATTCTAGTGAAGGTGTATGGAGTTTAACATGACATCACCAGGTGGAACGGAGCGTTTGTCTGTCTGTTTGCTAGTGCGATCTGCGGCGATCCATCAGAGGTGCCGACTCTTTGTTTTGTTGACGTTTACGGCGATTTCAAAATGTTCATGGCGGGGGGTTTCTGCAGGTTTTGGACAGGCCGTGGCTCCTGTGAAGCTCAGGGAGGGGTTTCTGCAGGTTTTGGACAGGCCATGGCTCCTGTGAAGCTCAGGAAAGGGATTCTGGAGGTTCTGGACAGGCCATGGCTCCTGTGAAGCTCAGGGAGGGGATTCTGGAGGTTCTGGACAGGCCATGGCTCCTGTGAAGCTCAGGGAAGGGATTCTGGAGGTTCTGGACAGGCCATGGCTCCTGTGAAGCTCAGGGAGGGGTTTCTGCAGGTTCTGGACAGGCCATGGCTCCTGTGAAGTTCAGGGAAGGGATTCTGGGGGTTCTGAACAGGCCATGGCTCCTGTGAAGCTCAGGGAAGGGATTCTGGAGGTTCTGGACAGGCCATGACTCATGTGAAGCTCAGGGAGGGGTTTCTGGAGGTTCTGGACAGGCCATGGCTCCTGTGAAGCTCAGGGAGGGGATTCTGGAGGTTCTGGACAGGCCATGGCTCATGTGAAGCTCAGAACCTCAAGAATCCCCTCCCTGAGCTGCAGACTGGGGTTTAGGTAAAGACCGTAGGAAACTGTCAACTGAGGAACGCAGGTCCAACTTGAAAAACCTGGAAAACAGACACAAGGCCCAGCGAAAAGGCTTGTTCAGATTTTTTTTAAATTGCCGTAAACGTCAACACAAAGAGTCGGCACCTCTGATGGATCGCCGCAGGTCACACTAGCAAACAGACAAACGCTCTGTTCCACCTGGTGATGTCATGTTAAACTCCATACACCTTCACGAGAATCATTTATAATTCCATTGCAGTTTTCAAACGCAGACGTCAAACGCCATGACTCATGTGAAGCTCAGCGAGGTCATAAAATGGTCATAATATTCAATTTTATAACATAATGACCCAATGATCAAAGGAGAAGTTCAATTTGTCAACTGGACAAAGTTTGTTTGGTTGAAAACGTTTCGCCGCTCATCCGAGAGGCTTCGTCTGCTCAGAGCTGACGAAGCCTCTCGGATGAGCGGCGAAACGTTTTCAACCAAACAAACTTTGTCCAGTTGACAAATTGAACTTCTCCTTTGATCATGGATTCTACCTGGACGACTGAGGGACTTTTCACTCATAATGACCCAATGTTATAGATTACAACTATATAGCGCAACAGGTCTTCTTTAAAATGAGAGAGGAAAAGATTTGGTTCTTTTAAAGGCCTCTACTCACACTGCTGGGCTGCACCTCCACCGTGGTGTTGTAGAACTTATCAGAGCTCGTCTCGATGTTTCCACTGCGGAACAAGAACCTGCCATAGAAGAACGCCGTATTGAGAAAACCATCAAACCATCAGAGTATCAAACTCAAAGAGCAGGTCAAAAATCTACGGTCAAATCTGTGCTTATATTATGAAACACGTATTTTAAGAGCTTCTAACCAAATCTGAACTCAGAGTTGTATTTTGACTGGTTCATGTATGTTTACGTAGTAATTATATTGTTCTGTATTCAAGCTTAAGCAGAAGTTGTGTTTATTCAAAAGGAAGTCAATAGACGTTTTTCCCTTTTTTAAAGTGGACTGGTTTTACTGCTTTGAAACGGGAGGTAGATGAGGGGTAGATGAGTTTTCTGATCCGGCCCCTTTGGGATCAAAGTAGGCTGGATACAGCCCCTGATTTAAAGGAAAAGTTATTTTACAATCTGAGCCTTCTTTCGGTAATAAAACAAGTCGTTTGACTCACCCATAGCACTTTGTTGTCATTTGGAGCTGTTTGGTGAAAGTTATGTTGTAGCGTATCCGTTAACATGAGTATTCGGGGCATTACTTTGCGGTCTCCAAATAACACAAACTTTAGCACTTTTCAAATCATAGAAGCCCGATGTCTTAATGTAAGATTTCGTTTGAAGCAAAAGTGGCCTGTAATCCGAGATTTATCCATAGTTTTCAGCTTTGCGTTTCATGTTTGGGTCCCGGGAGCTGAGAGCACAGTCCGCGCATGTGCACTGGCCTCCTCATCTACTCGAAACTATGGCTATATCTCGGATTACAGGCCACTTTTGACCACAGGAAATCTTACATTAAGACATCGGGCTTCTATGATTTGAAAAGTGCTAAAGTTTGTGTTATTTGGAGACCACAAAGTAATGCCCCGAATACTCATGTTAACGGACACACTACAACATAACTTTCACCAAACAGCTCCAAATGACACGAACGTGATATGGGTGAGTCAAACGACTTGTTTTATGACCGAAAGAAGGCTCAGATTGTAAAATAACGTTACTTTTCCTTTAAGGGACGGTGCATATTAATGAACATCTGCAACAATGCAGTGTAAATCTGCCAGATTAGAGCAAGAATGCTAATTTCCATCTGTAGTCCCTGGGCAGGAGACACTACAACAAAAACAATAAAAAACTATGAAAACTGACAACAACACCAACATTAAAACATTAAAACATTTTAAAAAGTTGTGCCTGATTTCACTGATTCAAAAAAGCCGCCCCATCACTCCCGACGTGTGGAGTCTTTTGTTGAGAAACCGGAGCGGTGAGGACCAGAGGTCTGTGTGAACACTCAGTACACCAGAGTACACTAGAGTACACCAGAGTACACTAGAGTACACCAGAGTACACCAAAGTACACTAGAGTACACCAGAGTACACCAGAGTACACCAGAGTACACTAGAGTACACCAGAGTACACCAGAGTACACCAAAGTACACCAGAGTACACCAGAGTACACCAAAGTACACTAGAGTACACCAGAGTACACCAGAGTACACTAGAGTACACCAGAGTACACCAGAGTACACCAAAGTACACCAGAGTACACCAGAGTACACCAGAGTACACCAGAGTACACCAAAGTACACTAGAGTACACCAGAGTACACCAGAGTACACTAGAGTACACCAGAGTACACCAAAGTACACCAGAGTACACCAGAGTACACTAGAGTACACCAGAGTACACTAGAGTACACCAGAGTACACCAAAGTACACCAGAGTACACCAAAGTACACTAGAGAACACCAAAGTACACCAGAGTACACGAGAGTACACCAGAGTACACCAAAGTACACCAGAGTACACCAAAGTACACCAAAGTACACTAGAGTACACCAGAGTACATCAGAGAACACCAAAGTACACCAGAGTACACCAGAGTACACTAGAGTACACCAAAGTACACCAGAGTACACCAAAGTACACCAAAGTACACTAGAGTACACCAGAGTACATCAGAGAACACCAAAGTACACCAGAGTACACCAAAGTACACTAGAGAACACCAAAGTACACCAGAGTACACGAGAGTACACCAGAGTACACTAGAGTACACCAAAGTACACTAGAGTACACCAGAGAACACCAAAGTACACCAGAGTACACCAGAGTACACTAGAGTACACCAAAGTACACCAAAGTACACTAGAGTACACCAGAGTACATCAGAGAACACCAAAGTACACCAGAGTACACCAAAGTACACTAGAGTACACTAGAGTACACCAGAGTAGACCAAAGTACACTAGAGTACACCAGAGAACACCAAAGTACACCAGAGTACACCAGAGTACACTAGAGTACACCAAAGTACACCAAAGTACACTAGAGTACACCAGAGTACATCAGAGAACACCAAAGTACACCAGAGTACACCAAAGTACACTAGAGTACACTAGAGTACACCAGAGTAGACCAAAGTACACTAGAGTACACCAGAGTACACCAAAGTACACTAGAGTACACCAGAGTACACCAGAGTACACCAGAGTACACCAAAGTACACCAGAGTACACCAGAGTACACTAGAGTACACCAGAGTACACTAGAGTACACCAGAGTACACCAAAGTACACCAGAGTACACCAAAGTACACCAAAGTACACTAGAGTACACCAGAGTACACTAGAGTACACCAGAGTACACCAGAGTACACCAAAGTACACTAGAGAACACCAAAGTACACCAGAGTACACGAGAGTACACCAGAGTACACTAGAGTACACCAAAGTACACCAGAGTACACCAAAGTACACCAGAGTACACCAAAGTACACTGGAGTACACCAGAGTACATCAGAGAACACCAAAGTACACCAGAGTACACCAAAGTACACTAGAGAACACCAAAGTACACCAGAGTACACAAGAGTACACCAGAGTACACTAGAGTACACCAAAGTACACCAAAGTACACTAGAGCACACCAGAGAACACCAAAGTACACCAGAGTACACCAGAGTACACCAGAGTACACTAGAGTACACCAAAGTACACCAAAGTACACTAGAGTACACCAGAGTACACCAGAGTACATCAGAGAACACCAAAGTACACCAGAGTACACCAAAGTACACTAGAGTACACTAGAGTACACCAGAGTACACCAAAGTACACTAGAGTACACCAGAGTACACCAAAGTACACTAGAGTACACCAGAGTACACCAGAGTACACTAGAGTACACCAGAGTACACCAAAGTACACTAGAGTACACCAGAGTACACCAAAGTACACTAGAGTACACCAGAGTACACCAGAGTACACCAGAGTACACCAAAGTACACCAGAGTACACCAGAGTACACTAGAGTACACCAGAGTACACTAGAGTACACCAGAGTACACCAAAGTACACCAGAGTACACCAAAGTACACCAAAGTACACTAGAGTACACCAGAGTACACTAGAGTACACCAGAGTACACCAGAGTACACCAGAGTACACTAGAGAACACCAAAGTACACCAGAGTACACGAGAGTACACCAGAGTACACTAGAGTACACCAAAGTACACCAGAGTACACCAGAGTACACTAGAGTACACCAAAGTACACCAGAGTACACCAGAGTACACTAGAGTACACCAAAGTACACCAGAGTACACCAAAGTACACCAGAGTACACCAAAGTACACCAAAGTACACTAGAGTACACCAGAGTACATCAGAGAACACCAAAGTACACCAGAGTACACCAAAGTACACTAGAGAACACCAAAGTACACCCGAGTACACGAGAGTACACCAGAGTACACTAGAGTACACCAAAGTACACCAAAGTACACTAGAGTACACCAGAGAACACCAAAGTACACCAGAGTACACCAGAGTACACAGAGTACACCAGAGTACACTAGAGTACACCAAAGTACACCAAAGTACACTAGAGTACACCAGAGTACATCAGAGAACACCAAAGTACACCAGAGTACACCAAAGTACACTAGAGTACACCAGAGTACATCAGAGAACACCAAAGTACACCAGAGTACACCAAAGTACACTAGAGAACACCAAAGTACACTAGAGTACACCAAAGTACACCAGAGTACACCAGAGTACACCAGAGTACACCAGAGTACACCAAAGTACACCAGAATACACCAGAGTACACCAAAGTACACCAGAGTACACCAGAGTACACCAGAGTACACCAAAGTACACCAGAGTACACCAGAGTACACCAGAGTACACCAGAATACACCAGAGTACACCAAAGTACATCAGAGTACACCAGAGTACACCAAAGTACACCAGAGTACACCAAAGTACACTAGAGTACACCAAAGTACACCAGAGTACACCAAAGTACACCAGAGTACACCAGAGTACACCAAAGTACACCAAAGTACACCAGAGTACTGAAGTACTGGAGTACTCTGGTACAGACACAGCAGATTCAGACTGGACATGAGGACTTCACGTTCTCGGACTCAGAACGGACATGAGGACTTCACGTTGTCGGACTCAGAGTGGACATGAGGACTTCACGTTCTCGGCTCTGTCAGCTGTTGGACAGGTGGACTTGGGGACATCACAGGAAGCTCGTGTGGGCGTTCTTTTACGAATACCTTGTGTCTGAATATAAGCCTAACACACATTACATTCACCTTTTGGGAAGTAACTGAATATGTGTCCGGCCACCCGAAAAACAGTCACATGTCGGGAGGGGCGAAGAAAAACATGTTAGAAACATTTTTTTCATTTGTGATTTTCATTATTATTTTTTTTGCAGAATGTGCTAGTTGAGATCATGAAGAAGCCACTCCATGTTTCAGCGCTGTTTTGTTTTCTTTGTCCGCCTATCAACTTGTAAATATTTACACTGCAGAGTTGTATGTAAAATGTAATCTTTTCCGGATGAACTGGAGGAAGAAGGAAAAGTGGAGGAACTGAAAACATCCAGTGTGTGTGTGTGTGTGTGTGTGTGTGTGTGTGTGTGTGTACGTGTGTGTGTGTGTGTGTCTTTTTCATTTTACATTGTATAATACATTTTATATTGTATTAAACTGACAATACAGGTGACTTTGACTTAAAGGGACAGTGTGTAAGACTTTTACCCGTTAATTACCGAAATTGAAGATACCCATTCAAAAATACATTGTTTTCCAAGCCTTTTCACTTCCATCATGAAATCAAAGTATTCTGATGGACTTAGATATAGTCACATAAAAGGGGGATCTTCCCCATGCAGAGGCAGCCATTTTGAATACGAGAGCCGCAGAAGGACATTTGGGCTCCGCCTTCGCCTTCGGCAAGGCTCCTGGTTTTGGGTAAACAACACAAGCATGCTGCCGGATCAGACGTCGTAATGGATCTAACACGTGTTTTGGACTAAATTGTTTTACTGGATTTTATTCACTGGATCCTTACGGACAAATTGAGACCAAGTTTATGGTGAAATACAGAGTTTGACCTGTGCAAAGCATTCTAAGGTAAGCTAACCTCGTTTTGTGCTTTTCCGTATAAAAGCCCCATGTGCTCAGGGAGTGATTATTGTGCAGGGAAATGAATTGCATAGTCAAAAAGAGGAGACTGTAAGGTTTCATTTGATGTGTAGAGTGTCATGGTACATGATCGGGAATGTGTGCTCTCATGAGAAAAGAAAAAAAAAAAAAACGGTACCGCGTTTTATTTATACAGTAGCGGGGCGCGGCTCGTGCGCGGGTGACCCTCGAGGTCTGCCGTAGCTAAAACAGAAAGTGCAATAGCACCATCCACCTATGCACCACGAATCCTACACACTGGGGCTTTAACATATTATTGTCATATGTATATTATTGATTAGTGAATGATTACACTGCCTGTCCTGATTTAGACCTGACTTAGACCTACACTGCGATGAGTCCCCATTTTTATAATAATCTGCCTTTACACATGATGAAATTAGCTTTAATATATCAATAAATTGATTTGTTGTCATTACCAATACGTCTTGTTATCATTATTTATGAAAGTTCAGAAATACACAATTGTCCTAGCAGTGTATATGAACTTTTTGTTATAAAAGCATTTCCATTTGAACAAAGTACCTTCTAATTCTGACCTGCCCTGAAGGCTAACACCAGTAATAGCCGATCTGCAGGGGGAGCGCTTAGCTTAATGTCATGCAAATGAGCCCGGAAGGCCTGGAGTGAGAGAAACCTGAAACGCTGTTTTCTCGGCTTTCTGAAATCTCATGCGCTGCTTTCAAATGGCCACAAATTCTTCAAATGTTCTCAGATTTCCATGTGTAAGGCATCGTTGGAAAGCTTAG
This sequence comes from Paratrypauchen microcephalus, assembly GCA_036785185.1. Taxonomy (NCBI): domain Eukaryota; kingdom Metazoa; phylum Chordata; class Actinopteri; order Gobiiformes; family Gobiidae; genus Paratrypauchen; species Paratrypauchen microcephalus. The sequence goes on along the minus strand of JAVJIX010000119.1, from coordinate 1,560,673 downwards.
ACTCTACACTTTCAGAATCTGTGAATAACTCAAAACGCCTCCGGGATGATTTGGGTCTGGGTTTCCTGTGGCTCGTCACACATATGTGTCGAAAACATTCAGGATTCTACTTTTGAGTAACTGTATTTACATACAGTTAAACAGGGTGGTATGCAGAACACAGTTTTTTCTCCAGTTTCTTCTGCTTTATCCAGCACCAGGTCACAGAGGCGGAGGTCAGAGCAGCATGATATAGTATATAGACTGTTGCCCACTAATAATTGTGGGGAAATTAAGGCAATTCAACACATGTGCTAAAACAACGCCTACATAGTTAATAGTTTATATGAAAAATGTGCTGCCTTATGGAGAATCGTTACAAGTAAAACCAGTAGATCAGTAAGTGCATTCATATCCACATGCTCTGTATCTATCTGCTCGACTGCACAGCTCTGAATCATCCCCGGTAAAACAGGCTGAGCAAGTTCTCATCCAGGACTTGCCGAGGGGCGGACTTTGAATTGGAACAGGATTTGCGTCTCACAGACTGACGTTTCGCAAGTCTACAAGCACACAAGACTGCAGCTTATCCTTTCAAATATACTGTATATCTCGGATTTATAGAAAATGATCACTTTATTATAAAAACAAATCTTGTTTCTGTTGAATTACAGAAAAGAAATGGTTCAAACGCCTTTCTGTCTGCACTACAATATGGAGATATCATCTACATGCAGACCTTTACAGACACTTTCACTCAGCGCTTCATTTCATAACAGGCCATAAACAGGCCATAAGCGCCTCACTGTACACGAACATGAAAAAGTAGGATGGCCTGGCTATCCGTCAGAAGAGAACGCTTTATAAAATGTATTTATAAAAGACAGCCTGAATATGTTCTGTACTTCTAAAAACTGGATGCAGTAGAACTGAAATGGGGGAAAAGCTTTTGGTTATTTTGTGTCACATTTGCCAGTCTGACCCTCACTTTCTGCATCACTGTGTGGTATGGCACCTGCACCGTGTCCTGCCGGAAAAAGCTACATCGAGTAGTGAGAGCAGCTGAGAGAATCGTGGGTGTCTCTCTCCCCTCCCTGCAGGACATCTACCGCACCCGCCTCACCCGCAAAGCCCTCTGGGTGATCCCACCCACCCATCCAACTGCCTCTTCAGTCTGCTGCCATCAGGAAGGAGACTGAGGAGCCTCAGGGCCAAGACCAGCAGACTGAAAGACAGCTTCATCCACCAAGCTGTCAGGATGCTCAACTCTCTCCCTGCCCTCCCTCCCCCAATCACACTGCTGCTTAAATGACACTGTTGCTTAAATGACAGTGCTGCTTAAATGACACTGACACTGCTGCTTAAATGACACTGGTACTGCTGCTTAATTGACACTGACACTGCTGCTTAAATGACACTGACACTGCGGCTTAAATGTCACTGGTACTGCTGCTTAAATGACACTGGCACTGCTGCTTAATTGACACTGGCACTGCTGCTTAATTGACACTGACACTGCTGCTTAAATGACACTGGCACTGCTGCTTAATTGACACTGGCACTGCTGCTTAATTGACACTGACACTGCTGCTTAAATGACACCATTTGAGCTTTATTACGTGTTGTTGTTTTACCTATTTGTATTATACAGTTTTACCTATTTGTATTATACAGTAATCCCTCGCTATATCGCAGTTCAGTTTTCGCGGCCTCGCTGTTTTGCGGATTTTTTTTTTTTTTTTTTAATATTGTATGAACATTGTGTTGTGACTAAACTTGGACTAAACCAGGTCTAAACCACCGCATGCGGCTCTTTGCCTTGTTTCGTGCGGCTCTTGTGCGTTTTCGCTTTGTGACTCGGACTGCGTCGTTGGACGCGGTCCTGAGGGGGAGGCACGGTCCGGACACTACCTCGGTCTCGTGCTCGCAGCCCCGGGTGGGACACCGGTCATGCAGCGCTGTCACGGATTTGACCACGATCAGCGGGTGCTGTTCTCCGCCCCCCCCACGCTTGACTCTTAATACATTTTGTTGAAAATCTACGAAAGTTTGAGTGTTTAAACGAGAGAGAAATGTGAGAAAACGTTAATTCCAGTCTGGAATTAAAGCGTATAATGTGTGTGGTGAGGTGTTTACAGCCTTAAAACATGTATAAAAATTGTAATATATAAAGTTGTCCAACTTCGCGGATTTCACTTATTGCGGGTTATTTCTGGAACCTAACCCCCGCCATAAACGAGGGATTACTGTATAGAAGTTTACTGTACTTTTGCTACAGGTATATGTGATGTTTTAGTCATGGTGTTTATTGTCTTTTATTGTGCAATTTCAAATCCTGTGTGTGCGACCTGTACATATGGTTTTTGACAAAAAAGCTGACTTTGAACTTTCTCAAGACCGGTCCAACGTGAACATAAACAAAACAAAACAGTCCAGGTCTATTTTTGAGGAGATAACAACATTCTAACATGATTTAAAGCTCAATTTTGCGTAATATAGGACCTTCAGTGGTTTAAATGGACCTACGTGGCTGTTATTATTGGGATTTAGCGTTAAATATAAATAATGACAAATGAAATGAAGAACTGGGATTGAGGAACGCCTACTGACCTGGCAACGTGGATGGGCTGGTTGAATTTGAACAGGACGTAGTCTCCTTTGGTGGGGGTGCGGGCCCAGAAGAAGTCCTGTCCCTGGTAGGCTCGCTCCAGACTGTGCTGCTGGTAGTGCTTCAGGCTGGAGTTAACCCAAGCCGCTGGGTTCTGGTGCGGGGAGAACAGACGCTGCTTCCCAAAGTCCTTATCCTGACAGAAGCAAGACGGGTAAGAAGAGGTCAGTGGTTCTGGATGACTTATGCTTCGAAATTAAACTAAAAATTAAACTGAAATGATCCCCAGCACCTGCAACCTGTCATGAATCAGTTCTAGTGCATCCTCTGCAGCTCAGGGAGGGAATTCTAGAAGTTCTGAGCTTTCACATCAGGCCTGCCCATAAACTGAAGATGAGACAAACTTGTGTATTTCCTCTATCTGCAGGTTAAAGCTCTGGTAACACAGGTTCACTTGTGATTGGAGTACCTAGAATCCCCTGCACTTGAGAACATGTCTGTAGAGGATTCTGGAGGTTCTGAGCTTTCACATCAGACCTGTCCATAAACTGAAGATGAGACAAACTTGGATGTGTCTCTATTTGCAGGTTAAAGCTCTGGTAACACAGGTTCACTTGTGACTGGAGTACCTAGAATCCCCTGCACTTTAGAACATGTTTGTAGATGTTTAAATCACAGGCTTAGCAGCTTTTACATAAAATAAAATAGGACATTTTGTTGTTGGCGTCTGTGAGATTTGGTAATCATGACCAGTCGAACTTGAGCTTGTAAGTGTGCGGAGTAAGAGACCTTGAGCGTCTGGGTCTTGCCGGGCAGAGACGAGTGCAGCCCCACGTGCTGGAACAGGGAAGGCTTGTACCTGGGCTTCAGGAGGGCCTTCTGTTCAGAACAGTGTTTCTGCAACACACACCGCACAGTCCATAACACCACATACGACAGAACACCTCACTAAAACATAGTTAACATCATTTTCACTAGCAAGGACCACGCCACGACAATGAAATACGATAAAGATATTTATTGACGGTGGGTAGATGTGAAGGCTGCGGGAGACTCAGGGTGGGGGCTCAGTCTCCAATCCAGAATGGTCGGAACCCCCCCACTCCTTAAAGATGATGTGTTCAGGGTGAAGGATGGACGAGAGACATGGGGTTGAGAGAGTTGATGTGGACGGTGTATAAATAGGGCTTCTGGGTAATTGAAGTCGTGGTCGAGATGAGCTGTGGTTCGCTGGCGAGGAGGTGGAGGTGTGGTCCAGCTCCTGAATCTGAGTTAATCGTATTAACTCCACATAGTTAAGAGCGTTTGTCTACTGAATCAGACCCTCCAGGAATTCACGATGTTGCGATTTGCAGCTTCAACGCAACTTCAGCCAATCCCCGCGAATTCAGGGCGGTGTTGCAATTTTGACCAATCACCGCAACTTTTCCGCAATTTCTACTAATTTTGACCAATCATCGGCGACGTATTGAATGCCGACCAACTTCCTTCTGCCTTACTTCCGTGTGACAAAACGAAACTGTGGCCGCAGACATGTTTCTTTGCCATTAGAAGCCGTGTCTCAATTCCCAGAGCGCACAGCTCGGAGCGCGGCCCGAAGGGGGCTCAGACTGCAGTCAAGGAGGTGCACACTTGCTCAGCCCCGACTGCAGTCCGCGGACCGCTTAACGACTGCGGTCTTCGGACCGCGTGTTAACTGCGCATGGGACAAAAAAGAAGTGGGACAGCAGTCGTCGCGCCGGTGTACTGTCGAAATGTGTGACGCACATGCCCTTCAAACCACGCTCCGAACTGTGCACTCTGGGAATTGAGACACGGCTTCTAATGGCAAAGAAACATGTCTGCGGCGCCATTTGCCCACAAAAATAACAGCAAAAGACCGAAACCGTTCCCCTCCTAGTAGTAATTTATTTTCGATGTTGGTAAGGTTGTTTTAGGACCATATCTGTGATCTCTGTGTCTTTGTATTATTCTTTGTCAGTAATAACTCAGTATTCAAAATATTACTCAATTTTAATTACAAAAAGCGAAAATCACAACTATTTATCGCAACTTTCACTTCCTCCCGCAACAAAATCGCAACAAAAACCTTAAAAGCACCGCAACTTTCATCGCAACTTTTTGGAAAAGCTCCTGCAAATTCAGGCATTTTAGCCCCGCAACAATCACAAAAAATGCCCGCAAAATCCTGGGGGGTTTGACTGAATCCCACTCTTGACGGGTTGACCGCGTGTGATCCCACCTCCCACAGATGACTGCTGCCGTTGTATCCTTGGGCAAGACACTTAACTCCACCTCACCCCCAGTGTCTGCGGACACTGGTAGCCCCCATGGCAGAAGTGCATCAAGCCCAGTTGTGACGTGAGCCGTCCTCCTGTGCACCCACCACCCGCGGGAGGATTCATGAGGGCTGGTGCATTGTGTTCTGGGCAGTAGATCTGCCTGGACTGCTGCCCCCGCGACCCAGAAATCGAAAAGCGGAAGAAGATGGATGGGTGTCCTGTTTAGGAGTTTGATTTTCAAGAAAACGGTGAGAGTGACTGAAAAACTGACTGTAAAATTCTTCTAACAGCACTAATCAGCTCGCCTGTTTTTTCTGGTCAGTTTGTGTTAAAATTAGTGCAACAATACAATACTTTTTTGCTCCTTAATAGCTCTTTAACCATTTCGGTCTACATATACTAATGGATTCACCCAGAGCCTTGCTGCTTGACTTGGATATGTTTTTCAATGTACAGTATCTGGGACTAAGTTATTTCAAAATGAAGTCCAAATAATATGAAAAGGCTCAGTATTAGGATATTTGATTCTTTTTCAAATGTCTATATTCAAATATAGGATTGGAATGTTATTTAACCTTTTGAAACTGAAACTGTTTCTCAAATGAAAAGCCTCCTGTGGCTGTCCTGCTCCTTCCTGCTCATTGATTCTAACAGAAGACGGAGTCCTGGTTTAGTCTTAGTCCATCCCGGTCGTAGACAGAACTTCCATCCATCCATTTTCTTCCTCTTATCCGGGGCCGGGTCGCGGGGGCAACAGTCTAAGCAGGGACGCCCAGACTTCATTCACCTCGGACACTTACTCCAGCTCCTCCGGGGGGACCCTAAGACGTTCCCAGGCCAGCCGGGAGACATAGTCCCTCCAGCGTGTCCTGGGTCTTCCCCGGGGCCTCCTCCCGGTGGGATATGCCTGGAACACCTCCCGAGGGAGGCGTCCAGGAGGCGTCCAGAACAGATGCCCGAGCCACCTCAGCTGCTCCTCTCGACGTGGAGGAGCAGCGGCTCTACTCCGAGCTCCTCCCGTGTGACTGAGCTCCCTATCTCTAAGGGTGCGCCCAGCCACTCTGCGGAGGAAACTCATTTCGGCCACTGGTATCGGTGATCTCGTCTTTTCGGTCAGAGCTCATGACCATAGGTGAGGGGAGGAACGTAGATTGACCGGTAAATTGAGAGTTTCGCCTCGTGGCTCAGCTCCCTCTTCACCACAACGGTCCGGTACAGCGACCGCATCACGGCCGACGCTGCACCGATCCGCCTGTCAATCTCACGCTCCATCCTCCCCTCACTCGTGAACAAGACCCCAAGATACTTGAACTCCCCATAGACTGAACAAAGTAGTTTATATCTACAGTCTATGGTCCTGGTTCAGATTTAGTAAACTCCACGTGCTGCCGCTGATAGAATCCTCCACCTGAATCATGTATTTAGCGTCACTCTCGGTTTGCAGACTTTTGCGGACCGTTTCTCCACGATCACGGACTCTTCCTCGTGTTCAGTGGACATAAAAGGACAGAGTTCTATGTGAAGCTTACCGCATCTTTCTCCGGGTGGCACACTTTCACCCACAGGATATGGTCCAGGAGCCAGTCGATGGGCTTGTCGTTGTGGAACATCAGGAAGAAGTCCACGATCATGGGCAGGTCACGGGTTCGAAACATCTTCCCTAAACATTTAAGTCACAGTTTACATGCAAATCTCTGCTGAGGCTCAGAGAAGACGACTTTGATTAATGGGTTAATTATACAAGAATGAAGGAAGGAAAATACAACTCTGGGTAGGTTTTTGCCACAGGAAATACCCGCTCACCTCTAGCCTCAGCAATCAAACCAAGGGGAATGAAAAGGGAATCTAAATGTATTTGTTGCCCCTCATATTTCTCACTTTTTTTTTGTAGAATTGGCAACTTTCTGTGGTGAAAACAGCGCACAGCTATGACAGTGCATGATGTATCTTCTGCTTTCCCAACAGCGCACCTGGAAATATCCTTGCTCCGGCTCAAACCGCCTGTTCTTCAACTTTTGCCGCACTCCTAACCACGAGCGAAGTTGTGCTCTGTTTTTTAAGACTCATAATGTGTGTTTCTACCGCTGATCTATTATCGAATCTCGACAGTGTACCGTTCTTTCACAGCTACTTTACGAACATAATGACCAACGTCTTAGTTTGTGTGGACGTTGTAATAGAGCCATTTCAGGAAATCTTAAACTAAATCTTAAACTAATCTATAAACACACAGGTACGTGTTGGTGTTACATTGGTGTTAAAGATTACACTGGTCTACAAGCAAAATGCTTCTGGAACAAAAGTAATGACATTTTTCTTGGTTTAGGTCACTAATAAAGAAAATGTAAGTCAGAAGTGCTGATTGGCTATAGTTTCCAAGATATAGTATTGGGTCAAAATAGGAAATTTATACAAAATAAGGCAAAAACAGTAGTTTATCAGAAGGTCCAGTGTGTCTACAAGCAACAGTTCTATCTGAAAGCGTCTGCACATTCACATACATTCACTTTAATATGTCTAGAACAGGAACACATCAAATCCATCCTCCCCCCCACCCTAGACCCATACCAGTTTGCATACCGGGCCAACCGCTCTACCGAGGATGCAATCTGTTCTGCACTTCACCCGGCTCTCACCCACCTAGACAATAAAGACTCGTATGTGAGAATGCTGTTCATAGATTTCAGTTCAGCATTCAACACTATAATCCCACAGCAGCTCATTATCAAACTAGACCACCTGGGGCTTCAGACCTCACTCTGTAATTGGCTGCTGGACTTCCTCAGTGAGAGGCCACAGGCAGTGCGGGTCGGCAGAAACACCTCAAGCTGCATTAGACTGAGCACAGGAGCCCCCCAGGGCTGTGTGCTCAGTCCGATGCTCTTCACTCTGCTGACCCACGACTGCTCACCAGCGTTCAGCACCAATCACATAGTGAAGTTTGCGGACGATACGACTGTGGTGGGTCTCATCTCTAATAACGATGAGACAAACTACAGGAGTGAGGTGAGCCTTCTGACCCAGTGGTGCAGCAATAACAATCTCCTTCTTAATGTTGAAAAGACCAAGGAGATCGTTATAGACTTCCGGAGAGGCCCCACCCAGCACCCCCCACTGTCCATCAATGGTGCTGCTGTAGAGAGGGTGAGCAGCACCAAATTCCTGGGGGTGCACATCAGTGAGGACCTCTCCTGGACAGTGAATACTGTATCACTGGCAAAGAGGGCTCAGAAGCGCCTCTATTTCCTCCGCAAACTGAGGAGAGCTGGAGCCCCTCCACCCATTATGACCACCTTCTACCGAGGCACCATTGAGAGCGTCCTGACCAGCTGCATCACTGTGTGGTACGGGAGCTGCACTGAACAGAACAGGAAAGCCCTGCAGCGCATAGTGAATGCAGCTGGAAGGATCGCTGGTGTCTCTCTCCCCTCCCTCCTAGACATTTTTAACACCCGGCTCACCCGCAGAGCGTCCAGCATTGTGGGTGACCCGAGCCACCCCGCACATAGCCTGTTCAGCCTCCTGCCCTCGGGGAGAAGGTACCGGAGTCTCCGGGCCCACTCCACCAGGCTTTCAAACAGCTTCATCCACCAGGCTGTCAGGAGGCTGAACTCACACCCGAACTCCCACCTTACCCATCTCCCACCCCCCACCCCCCATATTGGCATAACCTGTATTCCATAAAAGACATATCACTCTAGACACTTTAAAAAACTGCTGCTAAGGACTACTGTTGCACTGCTGCACATTTACATTTACTACTGGATTTTACTCCTGTTGCACTGTTGTTTACTACTGTTATTGCACACTTACATTTACTACTGGAATTTTTAGTACTGTTGTTTACTCCTGTTGCACTAGAATTACTACTGTTGCACACTTATTTTTATTTATCTTAACTCCAATGCACATTCTACTGCACATGACCAATTCACTGCTGTATCTTCCATTGCACATTTTGATGCACACTGCACACTTTGGAAATCTGTATATAGTATAGGTTATTTATTATGTTGCACTGTTTTAAGATTTTAGACCGTAGACTTTAGTTTTAACTTAGATCTCTGTCTTAGATAGTTTTTGTTGTGTTTTGTCTTCATATTGTATTTTGTACACTGTCTTTTTGCACTACCTGGCCAGAGAGAAACAAAATTTCGATTCACTGTATGTTGAACACATATGGCAGAATTGACAATAAAGCTGACTTTGAACTTTGAACTTGAGTGCTCAATGCGTCGATCGCGATCGACCGGTAGCTCGGGGGCCAAGTGTTAGTCGATCGTCAGGGCTTAAAGGTCCCATGGCATGAAATTTTCACTTTCTGAGGTTTTTGAACGTTAATGTGAGCTCCCCTACCCTGTTTAGCCCCCCCCATGGTTAAAAGTTGTGAAATGTCTAAACTGAGCATTTGCGATCCTTTTCTGCGTTACAAAAAATCAGAGCTCAAACGGGCGATTTTAAACAAGGCACCTTATTGACGTCAGATCGAAAAAAGAAATGCAAATGCAGTTCCACCCCCGTCTGTCTGTACTCAGCGTCTCTGTAAATCACGGCCAGAGAGTTTGGACTGTGAATGCGCTAGGCAATGCAAAATGCGTTTTTTTATTTGCCTGGAGGCACGTCCGAGTGTTTCTAGGCTCGGAAGTCCTTTATCTGAGCCTCTGGACCTTTGAACAGCAGTGGTTTAATTTTATTTTCTGTGGAAATGTGTTTATTTTTCAATGGAACGCTTCAAATCTCTCCCCCGTGCAAAAACACGGAAATGGATCAGCTGTGGGCTCTGAGCTCTGAGCGGAGAGTTTGGCCACGCCCCCACCCTCTACTATTGGCCATCTCTTTTCTCCTCATTTGCATTCAAGCAACAACGCCCAGAATAAAGAGTTTGAGAGAGATATTTATGACTCTTTCTCATCTTATCTCTGTTTCTCATGCACTGAGTGTTGATTTTGAAGAAGGATTCATTTACAGTATTAGGGAACCATTAAGGAGCCATATAAAAGCATCAACAAGTACCATGTCATGGGATCTTTAATGCTCAATTCCGATTTTTTTGTGAAATCCCATTTTTTGCGCATGCGGCCCGGAGGACACGACGAGGTCACACACAGCGAGCGCGCTCAATGTTTACGGAAGTCACTGCAAGTCAAGTTGCTGTAGTACCTGCTTCACCGCTTCACTGCTGGTATGAAAATCCCTCACCTTAACGTGAAATTCGCCGATACGTTCGGGATATGTCCCTTTCTCCGGAGCTCCGGATAATTAAAGTCTGTGGATACAGCACGATACACGTGGAGACGCGAACTATCGACAACACAGCAAACTGTTACTACGGAGCTTATGGGGTGAGTCAGATTATCGTATTATTTCTGCATCAAAGGGACAGATTAGCTGACAGCAGGGGCCCGGGACTAAACCAGGACTAAACCGGGACTAAACCAGGACTAAACCAGGACTAAACCAGGTCTAAACCGGGTCTAAACCAGGACTAAACCGGGTCTAAACCGGGACTAATCCGGGACTAATCTGGGACTAAACCAGGACTAAACCAGGACTAACCCAGGACTAACCCAGGTCTAAACCGAAAACGTTTGCTGCTTTAGTTTTTGAGGGGGGGGGGGGGCTGGCTGACCCCAATTTGACCTATAAAATAATCGTTAATATCACAAAAACTAAAGAAGCACAAACAAAACTGTTCGCAGCACAAAACAGCACAAACGAAGCGCAAACGATTGACATAGTTTTTGTGTAGGTGTGCGTTTGATGGGGGGGGGGGGGCTTCATGCAGGTGCGCTGTTACAGTTTAAATACCCATTGATTTGAGCTACCCGAGGCAGAAGTGGAGTTGGGTTCAACACTGACGACGCAAGTAACATTTTAAAAGTGTATTGGTTTTATTGTATGTTTTGAACAGTTAAGCATGTAAGCGCCGACGTGTGCATGTTTTGCGGCAGATGATAGAGACTGAATAGATGATTGAATAGTTTGAATTTAATATTTGAGTTTATGGTTATTTCTTTCTCTTATATTTTGTCCTGTGTAACTGAATGCCTGAAATTGCATTTTGAAGTTTGCAGAACAGTTTTTGAAGAGTGGAGACACCCTGAAGACGTGTTAAAGGCTCGACGTGACCTCCTACACGTGACCTATAAATGAGTGACCTATAAATGAGTGTAACTAAGGTGTAAGTAGGATCACTGTGTGCAAACAGATTAAAACCCCCTGAAAACTTGTAGATTTTAAAAAAATGTACACTCTTTGCTTTGCACTTTCGGCATTTCCTCACCCTGACAAAGCACTCCTGCATTTTACACTTCTGTTTTATTTAACACTAGTCTATAAGCAAAATGCTTCCGGAACAAAAGTAGTGAAATTTTTCTTGGTTTAGTCTGGGTTTAGTCCTGGGTTTAGTCCTGGTTTAGTCCTGGTCTAGTCCTGGTCTAGTCCGGGTTTAGTCCTGGTTTAGACCTGGGTTTAGTCCTGGTCTAGTCCAGGTGTTGTCCTGGTTTAGTCCTGTTTTAGTCCAAGTTTAGTCCAGGTTTAGTCCAGGTTTAGTCCTGGTTTAGACGTGAGTTTAGTCCTGATTTCGTCCTGGTCTTGTGTGGGTTTAGTCTTGTTTTAGTCCTGGTCTAGTCCTGTTTTAGTCCAGGTTTAGTCTTGTTTTAGTCCAGGTTTAGTCGCGTTTTAGTCCAGGTTTAGTCCTGTTTTAGTTCGGGTTTAGTCCTGTTTTAGTCCAGGTTTAGTCCTGTTTTAGTCCTGGTTTAGTCCTGTTTTAGTCCTGGTTTAGTCCTGGTTTAGTCCTGTTTTAGTCCTGTTTTAGTCCTGGTTTAGTCCTGGTTTAGTCCTGTTTTAGTCCTGTTTTAGTCCTGGTTTAGACCTGAGTTTAGTCCAGGTTTAGTCCTGGTTTAGTCCTGATTTAGACGTGAGTTTAGTCCTGATTTCGTCCTGGTCTTGTGTGGGTTTAGTCTTGTTTTAGTCCTGGTCTAGTCCTGTTTTAGTCCAGGTTTAGTCTTGTTTTAGTCCAGGTTTAGTCGCGTTTTAGTCCAGGTTTAGTCCTGTTTTAGTTCGGGTTTAGTCCTGTTTTAGTCCAGGTTTAGTCCTGTTTTAGTCCTGGTTTAGTCCTGTTTTAGTCCTGGTTTAGTCCTGTTTTAGTCCTGTTTTAGTCCTGGTTTAGTCCTGGTTTAGTCCTGTTTTAGTCCTGTTTTAGTCCTGGTTTAGACCTGAGTTTAGTCCAGGTTTAGTCCTGGTTTAGTCCTGGTTTAGACGTGAGTTTAGTCCTGATTTCGTCCTGGTCTCGTGTGGGTTTAGTCTTGTTTTAGTCCTGGTCTAGTCCTGTTTTAGTCCAGGTTTAGTCTTGTTTTAGTCCAGGTTTAGTCGCGTTTTAGTCCAGGTTTAGTCCTGTTTTAGTTCGGGTTTAGTCCTGTTTTAGTCCAGGTTTAGTCCTGTTTTAGTCCTGGTTTAGTCCTGTTTTAGTCTGGGTTTAGTCCTGTTTTAGTCCTGTTTTAGTCCTGGTTTAGTCCTGGTTTAGTCCTGTTTTAGTCCTGTTTTAGTCCTGGTTTAGACCTGAGTTTAGTCCAGGTTTAGTCCTGGTTTAGACGTGAGTTTAGTCCTGATTTCGTCCTGGTCTCGTGTGGGTTTAGTCTTGTTTTAGTCCTGGTCTAGTCCTGTTTTAGTCCAGGTTTAGTCTTGTTTTAGTCCAGGTTTAGTCGTGTTTTAGTCCAGGTTTAGTCCTGTTTTAGTCCGGGTTTAGTCCTGGTCTAGTCCAGGTTTAGTCCTTGTTTAGTCCGGGTTTAGTCCTGGTGTAATCTGGGTTTAGTCCTGGTTTAGACCTGAGTTTAGTCCAGGTTTAGTCCTGGTTTAGTCCTGATTTAGTCCAGGGTTAGTCCTGGTATAATCTGGGTTTAGTCCTGGTTTAGTCCTGGTGTAATCTGGGTTTAGTCCTGGTTTAGACCTGAGTTTAGTCCAGGTTTAGTCCTGGTTTAGTCCTGATTTAGTCCAGGTTTAGTCTTGTTTTATTCCAGGTTTAGTCGCGTTTTAGTCCAGGTTTAGTCCTGTTTTAGTCCGGGTTTAGTCCTGTTTTAGTCCAGGTTTAGTCCTGTTTTAGTCCTGGTTTAGTCCTGTTTTAGTCTGGGTTTAGTCCTGGTTTAGTCCTGGTCTCGTCCGGGTTTAGGCCTGGTTTAGTCCTGTTTTAGTCTTGTTTTAGTCCTGGTTTAGACCTGAGTTTAGTCCAGGTTTAGTCCTGGTTTAGTCCTGGTTTAGACGTGAGTTTAGTCCTGATTTCGTCCTGGTCTCTTGTGGGTTTAGTCTTGTTTTAGTCCTGGTCTAGTCCTGTTTTAGTCCAAGTTTAGTCTTGTTTTAGTCCAGGTTTAGTCGTGTTTTAGTCCAGGTTTAGTCCTGTTTTAGTCCGGGTTTAGTCCTGGTCTAGTCCAGGTTTAGTCCTGGTTTAGTCCGGGTTTAGTCCTGGTGTAATCTGGGTTTAGTCCTGGTTTAGACCTGAGTTTAGTCCAGGTTTAGTCCTGGTTTAGTCCTGATTTAGTCCAGGGTTAGTCCTGGTATAATCTGGGTTTAGTCCTGGTTTAGTCCTGGTCTCGTCCGGGTTTAGTCCTGGTTTAGTCCTGTTTTAGTCTTGTTTTAGTCCTGGTCTAGAAATATGTTGTAAAACTGGCAGGGTAGCTTTATTGGACCTATACAACTGTAAAGAGAAAATGTAAGGTAGCTTATTCTGACGGGGTTGCTTCAATCGATAGGCGTCTCTGTCGATTTAGGCTGCTGGTGGCGCATTTCAACAGTACACCGGCTGAAATCCGTTTGCGAAACAGGTTTAATGAGGAGAGGCTTCTCTGTGAGTGTTGAGTGACAGCCATCGCCATGGAAACACATCGAGGCGGACAAAAGACAGCTTGTTGACTTATCGGGGTAGAGTTTGACACAATACTAAATGTGGCGTAACAAAGGACAAACACTCCCTCATCAGCCTTCTATTAGCCTACCTGTTATTCAGTTCATTTTTTATTTAATTTCTCATAAAAAACTACGACTGAAGCTGTTTGTGGACTGGAAAATAAATGTTACGTGTGAATGTGATGAGTCTGACCTATGAAGCCGAGCTGGGAGAACTCCAGGAAGAGCCAGGGCGTGGACTCCTGCTGGACGATGTAGGACTTCATCGTGTCGTAGTAGTCCGTCCTGGCGATGATGTCGTCCTCCAGCTGTGGACGCAGGGAAAACCAGTTTAGCAAAGCCGGCTGGCACACGCCACACCCGGCGTGAAAGCACTTCTGTCATAGCGGCGTACGTTTTTGGCCTGGAGGGAAGTGTTTCAGAGAAAAGCCTCACCTGCACGTAGTATGCCCCTTTGTCCTGCGCATACAGCATGAGGAAGCTGAAGTCCAGGTTCTGTTTGGTGCGCCATCTGAAACAAACGCAGTCAGCACACACGGACGGTACACGGGCGGTACACGGGCAGTACACGGGCGGTACACGGGCAGTACGCAGGCGGTACATGGGCGGTACACGGATGGTACATGGGCAGTACGCAGGCAGTACACGGGCGGTACACGGGCAGTACACGGGGGGTACACGGGGGGTACACGGGCAGTACGCAGGCGGTACACGGGCGGTACACGGGCAGTACGCAGGCGGTACAGGGGTGGTATGGAGGCGGTACACGGGCGGTACACGGGCAGTACACGGGCAGTACACGGGTGGTACACGGGCAGTACACTGGCAGTACACGGGTGGTACACAGGAGGTACACGGGAGGTATACGCACAGTAACGGGCGGTATACAGGTGATACATGGGTGGTACGCAGGCAGTACACGGGTGGTACACGGGCGGAATACGAGCAGTAACGGGCGGTACGCAGGGAGTACACGGGTGGTACACGGGCAGTACACGAGCAATACACGGGCAGTACGCAGGCGGTACACGAGCAATACACGGGCGGTACGCAGGCGGTACACGGGCGGTATATGAGCAGTAACGGGCGGTACAGGGATAGTACACGGGCGGTATATGAGCAGTACATGGGCAGTACACAGGCAGTACACAGGCAGTGCGCGACAGTACACGGGCGGTACATGGACAGTACATGGATGGTACACGTGCAGTACACAGACGATACACAGACAATACACAGGCAGTACACAGGCGGTACACTGGCAGTACGCAGAAAGTACACGGGCAGTACACGGGCGGTAAACGCACAGTACACGTGTGGTACACTGGCAGTACAGAGGCAGTACACAGGTGGTACAGGGACAGTACACGGGCAATACGCAGACGATACACGGGCGGTACACTGACAGTACACAGACAGTACACAAATGGTACAGGGACAGTACACGGGCATTACACGGGCAGTACGCAGACAGTACATGGGCAGTACACTATTGCCCTCAAATGGCGCTAAAAAGGGGTCACTCCATTTTGTAGTACTGTCCACGTGTCCAGTGGGTAGTGCTAGCCCTGTCACGACAACACATTTGCGGCTTTAAGTGTTTTTTATGCTCTCATTATATAAAATTATCCAATTAGTTTCAATATTGTTATCCCCGGTTATATTATTATTATTCTAGTGCTTTTGCCCACTGAGAGATGAACGACGTCACTGTACTTGACTCGATCCTTGGAGTCTCCAAACGTCTCCTTCAGCGAGGTGAAGTTGGGGTAGTAGTGCTGCGACGGAGAGACCACCTCCAGCAGCCCGCTCTCCACCTCTTTCGGGAAACTGTGAACACCCAGGAAAAGACAACAGCCATCAGCAAGTGACAGGACAGCTACCGGTCACAAGTTTGGACACACGTTTTCCTCTTTATTTCCATGATTATTTACATAGATTCTCACTGAAGGCATCCAAACTGAACCAACTGGAAAGTAGTATGCAAAAACTCACTCAAAATAACTCAACTTGTTGTAGGTTTTAAAAAAATGGACTCTTTCCTCACCCTGACAGAGCAAAAACAACATATTTCTTCTGTTTTATTTAAAAGTGGTCGACAAGCAAAATGCTTCCGGAACAAAAGGAGTGAAATTTTTCTTGGTTTAGTCCTGGGTTTAGTCCTGCGTTTAGTCCTGGTCAAGTCCAGGTTTAGTCCTGGACTCGTCCGGGTTTAGTCCTGTTTTAGTCCAGGTTTAGTCCTGTTTTAGTCCGGGTTTAGTCCTGGTCTAGTCCTGGTTTAGTCCTGGTCTAGTCCTGGTCTAATCCTGGTCTAATCCTGGTTTAGTCCTGGTTTAGTCCTGGTCTAGTCCTGGTCTAATCCTGGTCTAGTCCTGGTTTAGTCCTGGTCTAGTCCTAGTTTAGTCCTGGTCTAATCCTGGTTTAGTCCTGGTTTAGTCCTGGTCTAGTCCTGGTCTAATCCTGGTCTAGTCCTGGTTTAGTCCTGGTTTAGTCCTGGTCTAGTCCTGGTCTAGTCCTGGTCTAGTCCTGGTTTAGTCCTGGTCTAGTCCTGGTTTAGTCCTGGTCTAATCCTGGTTTAGTCCTGGTTTAGTCCTGGTCTAGTCCTGGTCTAATCCTGGTCTAATCCTGGTTTAGTCCTGGTTTAGTCCTGGTCTAGTCCTGGTCTAGTCCTGGTTTAGTCCTGGTCTAGTCCTAGTTTAGTCCTGGTCTAATCCTGGTTTAGTCCTGGTCTAGTCCTGGTCTAATCCTGGTCTAATCCTGGTCTAGTCCTGGTCTAGTCAAGGTTTAGTCCTGGTCTAGTCCTGGTTTGGTCCTGGTCTAGTCCTGATTTAGTCCTGGTCTAATCCTGGTCTAGTCCTGGTCTAGTCCAGGTTTAGTCCTGGTCTAGTCCTGGTTTAGTCCTGGTCTAATCCTGGTCTAATCCTGGTCTAGTCCAGGTTTAGTCCTGGTCTAGTCCTGGTCTAGTCCTGGTCTAGTCCTGGTCTAGTCCTGGTCTAGTCCTGGTTTAGTCCTGGTCTAATCCTGGTCTAATCCTGGTCTAGTCCAGGTTTAGTCCTGGTCTAGTCCTGGTCTAGTCCTGGTTTAGTCCTGGTCTAATCCTGGTCTAGTCCTGGTCTAGTCCTGGTTTAGTCCTGGTCTAGTCCTGGTTTAGTCCTGGTCTAGTCCTGGTCTAGTCCTGGTTTAGTCCTGGTCTAGTCCTGGTCTAGTCCTGGTCTAGTCCTGGTTTAGTCCTGGTCTAATCCTGGTCTAATCCTGGTCTAGTCCTGGTTTAGTCCTGGTCTACTCCTGGTTTAGTCCTGGTCTAGTCCTGGTCTACTCCTGGTTTAGTTTTGGTTTAGTCCTGGTCTAGTCCTGGTCTACTCCTGGTTTAGTCCTGGTTTAGTCCTGGTCTAGTCCTGGTCTAGTCCAGGTTAAGTCCTGGTCTAATCCTGGTCTAGTCCTGGTCTAATCCTGGTCTAGTCCTGGTCTAGTCCTGGTTTAGTCCTGGTCTAGTCCTGGTCTAGTCCTGGTCTAGTCCTGGTCTAGTCCTGGTTTAGTCCTGGTCTAGTCCTGGTCTAGTCCTGGTCTAATCCTGGTCTAGTCCTGGTCTAGTCCTGGTCTACTCCTGGTTTAGTCCTGGTTTAGTCCTGGTCTAGTCCTGGTCTAGTCCTGGTCTAGTCCTGGTCTAGTCCTGGTTTAGTCCTGGTCTAGTCAGAATTGAGCATTAAGCTCTGGCGATCGACTGACACTCGGCCCATGATCGACTCGTAGACGCGGTCGACCGGTTGGGCACCCCTGATCTACGAGGTATTAACTGCTGCCACAAACATATTTTCTTGTTTACCTGTTCACATTCCTTCCTCTCTTTGCTCTCGGCTCTAAGTCCCTCCCCCTTCAGAGCGCTATGACAACACAATTAGCGGCATTCCTCTCTTCCGGGCATCGTATCAGGTTTGTCAGGTTGCTATGTGTACCGTTTTGTGTGGTGTTTTTGTGACTTACTTTGAGCTGATAGTCTCTGCTACGCTGTTTACATAACTGCTGTTTGTCTGAAATGAAAAAGAGACCGTCAGTTTTGTTGTATGAAACGTGTGATTATAAGATTTTCAGACATGTAGTTTGTCAGAAACGTGCTCCATAAGGATAAGAAATCCAGGGTTCTCTACAAAGGCGAATGGTAGGTCACTCATTGTGATCATTTGTGCTATCTTGACTGTGGTCTCCTGTGGCTTTGCGCTGTCAAGGGGCATTTTTCTCTCCTTTTCAAACTCTCGTCTCGTCTTTGGCAATGTTCCCCCTAATTTTTCATGTGTCCGAGCAAACACACTAACTCCCTGAGCGTTCCTTGGACCCCTGTGAGCGACATCCGACATGCACACCAGTATCACACCTGAGATCATCACAAGTTACAGCTTATTCATCAAATTACTGCAGTTATTCCTGTTAGATTACTTTTAATATAACTGATTTTTTTGGTCCACTTAGAATGACAAAGACAAAAATATGTTCATGAGATTTGTACATGTTGTATGTCAGTATGAGTCCTGCTGTGGTCAGTGAAACATTAAAGGTCCCATGGCATGAAATGTTCACTTTCTGAGGTTTTTGAATGTTAATGTGAGCTCCCCTACCCTGTTTAGCCTCCCCCCCCATGGTTAAAAGTTGCAAAATGTCTAAACTGAGCATTTGTGATCCTTTTCAGCGTTAGAAAAAATCTGAGCTCAAACGGGTGATTTTGAACAAGGCACCTTATTGACATCAGATCGAAAAAAGAAATGCAAATGCAGTTCCACCCCCGTCTGTCTGTACTCAGCGTCTCTGTAAATCACGCCCAGAGAGTTTGGACTGCGAATGCGCTAGGCAATGCGAAATGCGTTTTTTTATTTGCCTGGAGGCACGTCCGAGTGTTTCTAGGCTCGGAAGTCCTTTATCTGAGCCTCTGGACCTTTGAACAGCAGTGGTTTAATTTTATTTTCTGTGGAAATGTGTTTATTTTTCAATGGAACGCTTCAAATCTCTCCCCCCGTGCAAAAACACAGAAATGGATCAGAGAGCGCACAGCTGAGAGCGGAGAGTTTGGCCACGCCCCCACCCTCTACTATAGGCCATCTCTTTTCTCCTCATTTGCATTCAAGCAACAACGCCCATTATGGCCTGTTCAGAGAGAGAAAAATTACTCTTTCTCATCTTATCTCTGTTTCTCATGCACTGAGTGTTGATTTTGAAGAAGGATTCATTTACAGTATTAGGGAACCATTAAGGAGCCATATAAAAGCATCAAGAAGTACCATGTCATGGGATCTTTAAACAGTACAATATTTTGAAAAATAACCTCAAATAATGATCGGGAGGTAACGTCCAATTCCGATCCGATACCACGTGATCAGGGCCGATTTCCGATCACGTGATCGGATCGAGACATCCCTATTTAATACTCAAGTAGAAGTAAAAGTATGACATTTGACTCCACAGGAAAGTCCAATATGATGTAAATGTAAGAAAGTACGAGGCACCTCTGCCACACAGACGATGATGAGGAGGTCCTGGAGCTGAGAGGGGCTGAGCTCGTACAGTAGCGAGCTCACCGTAGGTACCAGGTAACTCTGCTTCTCACGCTTCACGGTGGGGATGCCCAGAACCAGGGACACTGAGAGGACACAAGGGACATGACAACATCATCAGTTTTTGTTTTACAATGGTCTAGTGTCTAGTGTCAGAGCACATGGAACTACTTGAGAAACTGGGGTATCAGCATTGGCAATGAATATACATGGAATGGAAGCATTTATTTGTCATTGTAAACAACGAGAAGACTTGGAAATGGACGGGCCCACGGACCTTAAAGCAGCCGACATGGGGGCGCTAACGTCCCCCCTCTCTCTTCAGTGACACAAGAACATAAACAGAATAGGAATGCAATACAATCAATAACAACAGACAAAGACATAATACAGTGGAATAGTTTACACAAGGTTTTGTTATACACAAGGGGAGTTATGTGTTCGCCAATTGATAAACATGTCCTTTGATTATGGTGAGTGTCCTTGGGAGTGTCCAAATGCAGCAGACAGTCAGAAGATAGTCAAAATAGTCTTTTTTTTCTGGGGGAGAGTTGAAATTAAAGGGGGGAGATGTGCGTAATCAAACACTTTAGAACTCAGGTGAACGGACAATCCCCAGCTTCATGTCACCAAGGTGGGACATTGAGACTCTCCAGTCCTCCCTCCTGGCGCGTAGATGACCGCAGACTGAGCCGCTTGGTTCGCACAGTTCCACAAACATATTCGTGATAGTATCTGAGCGTCAGGGGGGTATCCACAGATTAGAGATGGTACAGTTCCTCAATCTGTGTCACCTTCTGACCTTCCCTAGGTCCGCAACAGCTCCACTGTGGTGTAAATGTACAGTTTTGGGGGATTCTTATTCACTCTGATGGATCAGAAACATCCCCAGGCCAATCAGATGGAAAGTCGG
Organism: Paratrypauchen microcephalus; assembly: GCA_036785185.1. Lineage (NCBI taxonomy): Eukaryota > Metazoa > Chordata > Actinopteri > Gobiiformes > Gobiidae > Paratrypauchen > Paratrypauchen microcephalus. The sequence continues at coordinate 1,540,453 of JAVJIX010000119.1, read as the reverse complement.
CTCTCCCAAACCTACATTTCTTTGTGCATACCAATATGCGTTGAGGGACCAGCTTATCAATTCCATAATTTAGGATTTCGAAAACCTACTCCAACAGGAGGAACAGAGACGAAGACAAGAGAGACACAGACATAGAGCAGAGCAGATGGAGATAAGGGGCAGGAGGAAAATACGTCTGACCTCGGCGAGAGACAGAGAGAGAACAGTGTGGATAAATAATAATAAATGAGCTTCAGTGTAAGCAGCCTTGTTGTTGGCTGTGGGCAGACAGAGTACCTCCTGTGCGGCCCTTGCCGAGCACCACGTTGGGCACAAGGCTGTCCGGGTGCTCCCTCAGGTGGGGCAGGTACAGGTGGAGATTGGGTTTGTGTAAGCGCTCCTCCAGGATGTCCCTCACTCTCGGCTGCACAGTCTCTGTCAAAAACAGGAAAAGCAACTGTCATAAAATATCAATTTCTGAGGATGGTTCTGGTAACTGTGATGGAAAAAAGTGCTTAAGCACAGAGTGTGACACCAGAAGTCAACTGTACGGTTGTCCTTGTGACCCGATCAGTCACACTGTAGGTTGTAAGTGAGCATTGTCAGAACATATGAGTTTAAACAATGATTGGATGCAGTTAACCGATCCACAAATGGTTAGATTCATTTTATTTATATTTCTTTTTACATTTTTTATTTGCTTTATGTTTTTCTCATCACTGCAGTGAGTTTAATGACCAGCATGTTATAAGAAATGTCCAGCTGGTACCGGAAAACCTTTTCAATTGCAATAGATCTCTTAAAAACAAAATGAATGTCTTATCAAAGCTGGTTGTGATCACGAGTATGCACAGGCAGATTTCTTGAATATTGTTTTTGTTACAGGAGATATGAATGCTGCATACTTATTCTTTTTCTTCAACATACAGGCTTGTGAAACAAACAACTACTAACATTTTTATGCTTGACAAAATGTTCCTCATTCGGCAGCATTCTCTTACAGTAGAAGATAACTAAACAAACACACATGTCTGCTCAGAAAAAAAACAACAACTGACAAATAAATGAGTCAAAGGGGGAATCTTAGAAAATTAGTTTAAGGGGGTCTCATTTAGGGACTGTTTTCCATTAACTACAAATCCTGTAACCTGACCACGCCCTTCAAGACAAACCAGAGATAACGCTCCACGTGACCAAACCGAAAGCACCTTCCTGAGCAGGAGGACACATGAGCCGTTTTCCAATTCAGCGACTGCACGCTTGTGAGCGTCCTTGGAAGGGGATGTGCGTCATATCCGGCGCGACAACCGCCGTTCCATTCGTTTTTTGTCCCCTGCACAGTTAAGACATGGTCTGAACAGCGCAGTCGTTTCCATGGAAATCGGGGCGTGGACCAAGCGTGCGAAAATGCACGCTTCGCACACTTAAAAGCCCCAGCATGCACAGCGCGGGAGGATATATGACTACAAAGATGGACTCGCCAGCGACATCGCCATGTGAGAGTTGCGACGTCACTATAAAATATACGTACTGGTTCACCTCACCTACAACTATGCTACATGAAACTCTTCATAAACTACGCTAAACATGTGTGACGGTAGCTCACAAAACAACCTTCTGTTTCACAACTGGAAAAAACTTCACAAAAGTTCAGTCATTCACTTCTTTTCAAAACTGAACCTGTTCCTCGAGTGTCCAACCACAGCCCTGAAGATCGACACATGGACTAAAGAACCCAAAACATGCTCCAGGTAAAATCCTCCAGCTGAGGTCCTGACCAAACCTAAACAACAAAATCAATCGGGTCAAATGTAGAAAACGATTTCTCCTGTGTGAGATCAATAAAAAGTCAATCTTCTAATCCTTAACCACTGTAAGGCGCTTTGTGTTAAATTTTTTTTTGTATGAAAAGCGCTTTATAAATAATGTTTGATTGATTGATTGAACGACTCCAGAGACGAGCTTTTTCTGTATAAATACTCAGAGCTCAGACGCTGTGGTGGAGGAGTGACTGGTTCAAGATTCAAGATTCTTTATTGTCATTATGCAATCATAACGAAATTTTGACGGATTCCCGGCTACAGAAGTATAAAAATACAACAAGCATAAAGATAAAAAATAGATTAAAAAAAGCATCATAAATACAGTTCCAGTAGTGTAAAGTGTCTGCAGTATAAAGTGCGTGTTGCAGTAAAGTAAACCAATTTAGTAAACCTAATGTCCATCGGAAAGGTGAGAGGATTCTTGAGAGGCTGTAGGTCTCTGGCCAGAGCAGGTCTAGGCCTCGTCCATATCGGCTGTAACAAGAACAAACGTTTGTTGGGGACACAAACCTAGTCTCAGGTAAAGGTACCTGAACTCATTAGGGGAAATGTTCTACACTTTTCCGTTCTATTTTTCTGTGCATGAGTGTAGAATCCCTCATTCATCCAGGTAGAATCCACGGCAAAAGGAGAAATTCAGTTTGTCAACTGGACAAAAGTTTATTTGGTCATTTTGCTTTATTGTTGAAAAACAACCATATGTACATGTACATAGAGTAATTCGAAATTTTGTTTCCCCACTAACCAGGCAGGACAGTGATAGAGTGGGTAGGGGAACTGCCAAACCCCCATCTTCATATCCCCATGAAGATTCGTGAGAGATCTCATTAGTTCCTCTTGGCGAACAGACTGCGCCGCGTTACTTTTGCACAGTTCTGTCAGCATGCCCGTGATGATATCCAAACGTCGAGATGTTTCCTTCAGTTGAAATCCTTCCAAAAGGACCTCAACCTGTGCCACTTTCTGATGTAATCCTTTCACGAGATCTCCCACAGCTTCACAGTGGCTCGAAATTGCTGCAGACAGCTTGGTGGACTCTTTACTTGCTGCCAGCTTACAAATTTTGCGTTAGATCATGGACAATCCCAGGCCAAAAAACAGATAGATGTCAGAAATCCGAATACGTAAATATCCTCCATATCCTCCAGGTACATTGGTGCCAAACATACGACTTGCCACGCACGATACGAGTCCCTCGCATATCCAGCAGCAAAAGTACCATCCGGACACACCGCTTCTTCCGGAGCGGCACTCCTCCATGATACAAGAGTATCAATTGTGCTGAGGGTCCAGCTGATCAAATCCATATTTTAGGAATTTGGAAAATCTGCTCCAAAAGGTAGAAAAATGACAAAAAACAGAGAGGTACGCACACAACAGAGCAGGAGATAAAGAGGAAGAGACGGACGTCTGCACTCTCTCAAGGCTAGCAAGAATGGTTGAATACGTTTCGCAGCTCATCCAAGCCACTTCTTGAAGTGACAGTTTCAGAGTAATTTCATTGTAGTTAGCTCCTCCCTGCAGCGAGATATAAGCTGTGTCCACCAGCACTCTAGCCAGAACTGAAGGATTGGATGAGCTGCGAAACGTCTTCGACCAAATAAACTTTGTCCAGTTGACAAACTGTATTTCTCCTTTTGCCCATTTTTGTGTGCAATTCCACACAAAAAAATATGTTACTTGAAGCCAATTTACAATATTACTTTTATTTTTAGAAGCATGTAACGCTGTTATTTTATTAAAATATTGCATTACTACAATCTTCCTCCTCCCAAAAACTTGTTGGACAGTGCTGCATGTGAACACAGGCTTTGGATTTTCGCAAAGAAGAGGTTAGAGAGCTGTAAGAGAACAACTGCCTGACACTATCCCAGACAAGAGTGTCTATGTCATGGTGCAATATCACAGCAGCAGTAAGAAAGAACACACTTATATTTACTTCTCCGAACGTTAGTGTTGGTATTTACAACAGAACAGATAAGCAGCAGGCGGAGCAGACATGTAAACAGTAAATGTCACTCCGTTTACATGCACGGGGAAATCCCAGAGCACGACGCTAAACAACCAAATTCAAATCAGACCACTTTTGTCCAGTCTGCAGCAGGTGAAAAGGTTTTGTCAGACAGAGATAAGCAACATCGAGCGTTTTGATTAAAGGTCCCATGGCATGAAATTTTCACTTTCTGAGGTTTTTGAACGTTAATGTGAGCTCCCCTACCCTGTTTAGGCCCCCCCCCCCATGGTTAAAAGTTGCGAAATGTCTAAACTGAGCATTTGCGATCCTTTTCTGCGTTACAAAAAATCTGAGCTCAAACGGGCGATTTTGAACAAGGCACCTTATTGACGTCAGATCGAAAAAAGAAATGCAAATGCAGTTCCACCCCCGTCTGTCTGTACTCAGCGTCTCTGTAAATCACGCCCAGAGAGTTTGGACTGCGAATGCGCTAGGCAATGCGAAATGTGTTTTTTTATTTGCCTGGAGGCACGTCCGAGTGTTTCTAGGCTCGGAAGTCCTTTATCTGAGCCTCTGGACCTTTGAACAGCAGTGGTTTAATTTTATTTTCTGTGGAAATGTGTTTATTTTTCAATGGAACGCTTCAAATCTCTCCCCCCGTGCAAAAACACGGAAATGGATCAGCTGTGAGCTCAGAGCGAGAGCGGAGAGTTTGGCCACGCCCCCACCCTCTACTATTGGCCAGCTCTTTTCTCCTCATTTGCATTCAAGCAACAACGCCCATTATGGAGTGTTCTGAGGGAGAAAAATTACTCTTTCTCATCTTATCTCTGTTTTTCATGCACTGAGTGTTGATTTTGAAGAAGGATTCATTTACAGTATTAGGGAACCATTAAGGAGCCATATAAAATCATCAAGAAGTACCATGTCATGGGACCTTTAAACGAACGGTGTCACTCACATTGGCTCTTTGAGTCCTCAGCACAAATAGGCCTTAGAGTCACCGGGAGCTGACGGGACTCCACAGCGGCACTGCAAACTACTGAATCAGCCCTAAATATGAAACTTCTCTTACAGTCGCTGTACAGAATCGGATGCTCACTAAAGACCCTCAAAGTGACAGTTGTTAAACAAGCTTCTTGTTGATACACATGTGGTGCGTTCCCTTCCACATGCAGACTTTACAGTGATGCTGCTGTGTGTGAATGTGTGTTTAAATGGGCTTAGGCTAATGCTCGGAATCATTTCACCTGCATCCTAACTGTTAGGCAAAGATCTGAGAGTTTCTGTCTAGATCAGGGGTGTCAAACATGCGGCCCGGCGGCCAGATCCAGCCCTCCAAGACCTTTAATCTGGCCCTCAGCTGATTTTCTATTAAATTATTTAAATTACACAGTGAACCCTCGCTCTATCGCGGTTCACTGTTCGCGGCCTCGCTGTTTCGCAGATTTTTTTTTTCCTTTTTTTTTTTTTTTTCCTTTTTTTTTTTTTTTGTGTGTAACTTTTTTTTTTTTATAGTGTAACAATGTGTTCTGCGTCCTGATTGGCTAAGAGACTAGACCAGGACTAAACGTGGACTAAACCAGGTCTAGACCAGAACTAGACCAGGTCTAGACCAGGTCTAAACCAGGTCTAAACCTGGACTGGCCCTGGACTAAACCAGAACTAGACCAGGTCTAGACCAGGTCTAAACCTGGACTGGCCCTGGACTAAACCAGCCTTGCGCTGCATTTTCTCACATTTGTCTCTAGTTTAAACACTCAAACTTTCATAGATTTTCAACAAAATGTATTAATAGTGACGCCGGACGCGCGAGGAGCACTGCCACGTCCCGGGACGCGACGCGCACCAACCCCTTGGAGAAGTGCGCGACACGTGCTGCTCTGTCACGGATTTGTCCACGATGAGGGGTTTATCGTGCGTCCGGCAGGGCTTCCGGGGCCGTGCCCCCCCCCCCCCACACACACACACACACACACACACACTTCACTATTAATAAATTTTGTTGAAAATCTATGAAAGTTTGAGTGTTTAAATGAGAGAGAAATGTGAGAAAACGTTAATTCCAGTCTGAGAAAAGCGTATAATGTGTGTGGTGAGGCATTTACAGCCTTAAAACATGTAGAATAATTGTAAAATATAAAGTTGTCCTACTTTGCGGATTTCTCTTATTGCGGGTTATTTCTGGAACCTAACCCCCGCGATAAACGAGGGATTACTGTATTTTAATTTTCTTCTAAAATATTGGTAATTTTCTGTGCAGTTTAGCACAGCAGCGTCTCCAGCGCCTCTGTACGTGGCCCCTCCCACCAGAGCAGCACAAATGAAGACTCGCCTCTTTCCAAACGCTGTTAAAGGAGCATCGTTTTGACTGTCGACCGTGACACTCTCATCAGCAAAATGTCAAAAATGAGAAAAGTGGACGCCGAGTGCAGGATTTTTCCAAGAAAAATGGACTAATTCCTCTTTGTTCATGGAGGTAAATGGGAAACCTGTACGCTTGTGTTGAAATTACATTTTTCTTAAAGTTTCTGGTTGTTCATAATATAATATTTTGTAAAAGAAAAAAGACTTCTGTAATAGATTTGTGTTTCTCTGCACAAATATTTGGACTTATTGTTATTTTTGGGGTTTATTTGCCATGAGTTTTCTGATCCGGCCCCTTTGGGATCAAAGTCGGTTGGATACGGCCCCCGGACCAGAATGAGTTTGACCCCCCTGGTCTAGATAAATGCCACACTTAAACGAGACATCTTAAAGTGCATCTACAGTTCACTGATCGCAGTACATTATTAGCATTAATAAATAATTGCTAAAATATGTTGTGTAGAATCCTTCATTCATCCAGGTAGAATCTAGAGCAAAAGGAGAAACTCAATTCGTCAGTTAGACAAAAGCTTTTTTGTCCAGTTTGAGAAATAATATAAATAAAAAGCCTACAATATTAAATAAGGCAGACAATCTTAGTAAAAATATTTAAATAAAGTTTTGTATTCCATTATGCAGTAAAAGGCAAACTAATTTTCTACTTGGTTGTAAACTGTATAAAACATCTACTTACTCTTTTTATGTAAATTGCTGCAGTACTTGCCTCTTTTATTTGTAAATTGTGTATATTTCCTACTACTGCTCTACTCTGCTTGATAATAAATGGCTAAAAGGATTTCAGCTGCCTTTTATTTTGAGTCCCCTTCACCAAACAAACGTGACAATTGCCTATATTTGTTAAAAAACCCCACTATAACATAAGTGCGTAGTTACCTGTTGGAGCGTTGGTACTAGCGTCAGAATCGGCATCAGACTCGGCATCAGACTCGGCATTAGACTCGGCATTAGCCTGGGAGACGTTCTTGACCTGCTCCAGGATGAGGCTGAGGTCCTTGTTGACCTGTTCCTCAGACTCCTTTGCGGCGAGGAGGCGCTGGCTCAGGCTCAGCAGGTCCAGAGCGGTGGAAGGGGAGTCTGGGAGGAGAACACACAATTATGTGAACATCTGAGCCCATACCCATATTTATTTATTTTTAATTCTGAGATACATTTTACACAGACTGAAAATCATGCAAAATGAATTTTTGAATGTCTTCTTTTATTTTCAAAACGACTCCTGAAAAAAAAAAAAATTCAATTTCAGTTTTTTTTTTTTAAATAGTGTAATTATATATAATTATAGTGTAATTTTATAGTGTTCTGCGTCCTGATTGGCTAAGAGACCTTTGCCGATTAATGTTATAGATGGACCATGGGGACCGGGACCAGACTGGGACTAGACCAGGACTAAACCTGGACTAAAGCAGGACTAGACCAGGTATAAACCAGGATTAAACCTGGACTAAACCAGGACTAGACCAGGTCTAAACCTGGACTGGACCAGGACTAAACCTGGACTAAACCAGGACTAGACCAGATCTAAACCAGGATTAAACCTGGACTAAACCAGGACTAGACCAGGTCTAAACCAGGATTAAACCTGGACTAAACCAGGACTAGACCAGGTCTAAACCAGGATTAAACCTGGACTAAACCAGGACTAGACCAGGTCTAAGCCTGGACTGGACCAGGTCTAAACCAGGATTAAACCTGGACTAAACCAGGACTAGACCAGGTCTAAACCAGGATTAAACCTGGACTAAACCAGGACTAGACCAGGTCTAAACCTGGACTGGACCAGGACTAAACCTGGACTAAACCAGGACTAGACCAGATCTAAACCAGGATTAAACCTGGACTAAACCAGGACTAGACCAGGTCTAAACCAGGATTAAACCTGGACTAAACCAGGACTAGACCAGGTCTAAACCAGGATTAAACCTGGACTAAACCAGGACTAGACCAGGTCTAAGCCTGGACTGGACCAGGACTAAACCTGGACTAAACCAGGACTAAACCAGGACTAAACCAGGACTAGACCAGATCTAAACCAGGATTAAACCTGAACTAAACCAGGTCTAGACCAGGTCTAAACCAGGACTACATCAGGTCTAAACCAGGATTAAACCTGGACTAAACCAGGACTGGACCAGGTCTAGACCAGGATTAAACCACGGCGTGCGGCTCTTTGCCTGGTTTCATGCGACTCTTGTGTTCGTTCATGTGGAGGTTTGATGTGCTCTGCTCCTCCTCCTCAGGACCGTGGACTCGGTTCTGAGGAGGAGGCTCGGTTTGGACATGGGTCTCGTGCTCGCAGCCCTGGGTGGGACGCGCGGTCTTGCGCCGGTCATGCTGAGCTATCACGGAGCACGATGAGCGCACCCTTCCCCCCACGCTTCACTATTAATAATTTTGTTGAAAATCTATGAAAGTTTGAGTGTTTAAACAAGAGAGAAATGTGAGAAAATGTTAACTCGAGGGATTACTGTACTGACAAATATTGGCCGTTAATATCGGCCCACTTTTACACATCGGGCCAAATTTTTTACATATTATGTTAAAAATTTGGCAATATCGGCCGATATCGATGTTAATGCCGATATATGGTGCATCCCTACATACAACCATCACACCGAACTATTAAAGGGCCCATGTTAGGCTCTTTTCAGATCTATGTCACAAACACACCCAGAGCTGTGCTGGGAAGAATAATTTGAATAATCTCAGCCGTAGAATAGCCAATCTCTACTAAACTAAAGGTAAAATGTAGCTGTTCATTTGAAATCTACCACTTCATGACATCACAAGGTGGAACAGAGCATTTTGAGCTTTGGAGATGTAGACACACTAATAATAAAGAGTTACTCAATCATGTGAATGAAACAAAACACAACTCCAGGTCTGTTTTTGATGAGGGAACAACATTATAACATGGGTTTTGTTTATTTTATTGAAGCTCCTGTTCGTTAATACTGCAACAAAACTGACAAAACCCAAGTTATAATGTTGTTCCCTCATCAAAAACAGATTTATTCAACCCTCACAGCTCAGATGTTCAGAAAAGTACAAAAGTGATTTTTTGTGTGTGCAAAATATCAGTCGCTGACCTTTCCCATAACTATTTTCAATCCTCTAACACTAAACAGAACTAAACAGAACCCTGTGCGTCGTCTGAAGGTTCAGGCTGATTCTATAAGGCCTTTACACTCACCAAACGTGTTTGTTCTGCGTGCATCAGTTTGAGAATGTTTGAGACCACTCCCCCTGAAACTTCCTCAAGGATACATTTTTTGCATTCTGTGTCAGTTTCTGTTAGTGTAACATATCTATAGTGTGTGCTGGGGGGGAAGTTGTATAGGTGTAAGGTGTAAGGTGTAAGGTGTAAGGTTTAAAGTGTAAGGTGTAAGGGCCAGAAGAACAGGACACGGCTCTCTGGGAGGTGGGTGAGCAGTAAAAATACACAAGAGACTGAGTATTTACGTTTTAGCGGCTGGTGCCATATATTGAATAAGAAAAAAAGAAAAAAAAGAATAAAAGAATCAGAATCAGAAAGATTTTTACTGCCATTGTCAAGTGAACAGAATTCACAAAACTAGGAACTTGTCTCGGTGATAAGGTGCGAACATAAAACACTAAATAATAATAGTAACTAAAATATAGCTATAATATAGTAAAAAATAATAAGCAATCCAAATAACAAAAAGGTCCAGATGAAATAACTATATACAGCCAATATTTAGAATATGTACATCTGCAGGATGGAGATATCTAGTTCAGTGCACTTCTGAATATGTACAAGGTTAATCACCATACAACAACACAACAACAGCAGCCGCAATGAATACAAACAAAAAGGGAAGTCACTTGGCTAATGGCAAAAGGAGAAGTTCAGTTTGTCACATGGACAAAAGTTTATTTGGTTGAATATATTGGTGGTCATCCAAGCTGCTTCTTCAGTTCTGGCTGGAGTGCTGGTGGACACAAACCAAATAAACTTTTGTCCAGTTTACAAATTGAATTTCTCCTTTTGCCGTGGATTCTACCTGGACGACTGAGGGATTGTTCACTCACTTGGCTAATGATTTCATCACAGTTCTCAGCTCCCACAAGGAGTAATAGTTTTGCCACAGTGATGTGGGATTATGTCCATCATCCATAAACTGAATGTCCATGTGATAATCGTCCATTTGTGTATAACAGAAGTTGTGTGAGGGGTGAGCAGTGTGGGAAGTGGACCGGCTGCAACAGCCCCGACCAGACTGTAGAAGCTTATTGTGGAGCAGCTGTGAGTTGTGCTTATCGTAGAGTAGTACAAAGTAGGTAGCTAGTG